>CAKNXH010061738.1:50079-100331 GCA_932178445.1 Andricus quercusramuli
GGGAATTTTATTATTCAGGAACTTTTGAATTCGGTAATAATATAAACTGTCGGGAATTTTCTAATTCGGGAATTTTATTATTACTAACATTTCCAATCCGAGAATTTTACAGTTACGGGAATTATATTTTTTAGGTTTTTTCAGTCGTCCCATTGGAAAATTCCTAAATAATAAAATTCTTGAATTGAAAAATTCCAGAATAATAAAATTCCTGAACAGTTTATAATTTTATAGAATTTGTAAATTCCTGACAGAAAATGGCCGAGTTATAAAATATCCGAACTAGAAAATATGAGAAAAAGAAAATTCCCGGATTTAAGCAATTAATCTTTTTTGTTTAAACAACTGATTTAATTATCATAATTAAAATAATATTACAGTTAGAACTTTTTTAATTATGAAAAAAAAAATTTCGTGGTTTATATTTGGGAATTTTATAATTCAGGAATTTTCTAGTTCGGATATTCTATAAGTCGGGAATTTTATTATTCTGCAATTTTTAAATTCGGTAATATTATCAACTGTCGGGAATTTTCTAATTCGCGAATTTCATAATTAGTGAATTATATTATTCGAAAATTTTTCAGTGTCGTGAATTCTATTTTCCGGGATTTTTCAGTCGTCCCGCTTGGTGAAACATAAAACAGGAAATTGTATTTAGAATTTTAATTAAAATCCAGTTATCATTAATTTAGCGCACACGTGTATTCGTGTAATTGAAATTAAGTGCCCTGCTTGCAGGACTTGTATATTACAGGTAATACCGGCAGAGATGTAGAAGTTTTCAAGCCTATCCCGTGTAGGTAACTCGCAGAATTTTATAATCCGCGTATCGATTGTAAATAAAAGTTTGAAAAATTATATATTTCAATTAATTTTAGAAAATCCATTTTGTATCATTAAGAAGTATTGTAACAAAATTAAAATTAAATTAAATTAGAAATTAAATAAAATAATAATTTAATTTTAATTTATTTATTATTATTATGACATTATTTTATTATTTTATTATTTAGTATTAAAATAAAAATAAAAATTATTCAGTATTTATTTAGTATTTTATTATATTTATTTTTTTTTAATTTTTTTATAAAATAATTAAATTAGAATTATTTTTAAATTAATTTTATCAATTTTGAAATCCTCGAAATTATAAAGTTATCAAAATATAAAAATGCTGAGTTCGGAAATTCCGGAACATTTTATAATATTATCAATGTGAGGAATTTTATTTTACGAGAATTTTTAAGAAATGCCCGACTGAATCAACAATTTTTTTCTCCTTAGATTTTCTCAGAAAAAAAGAATATTTTTCTAACAAACTTTTATCTTGGCATTAAAAAAATTTTTTTTAAATAAAAATTTCGAATTTTGATAAAGTTTTTTGTAATTTTTGAAAAATGCTATGCACAGTTTCCAAAAAAATTTCATCCAGAAACATTTTTTTCCAATTATTGTTATTTTTGGTTCAAACAATAATTTGTTTAAAAAACATTTAAAAGAAAATGTTCTCTAATAAAAATATTTAGTCATTGTATTTTTGATATATAAATAATATTCATTAAAGGACACTTCTTTCAATATTTAAATGGAACGGGACGACTGAAAAATTCCGGAAAATAAAATTCCTTTCACTGTAAAATTCCCGAATCGGAAAATTTCTGAATAATAAGATTCCTTAAATTCTGAAATTGCCAAAATATAAAAATCCTGAATTGGAAAATTTCCGAATAATAAAACTCCCGACAGTTTTTAATATTAAATAATTTGAAAATTACCGAAGAATAAAATTTCCGAGAGAAAATTGCCGAATTATAAAATATTTGAAGTAGAAAATTGCCGAAATATAAAATTCTCGAACGTAAACATTTGAAAAACTGTTTTTGTTAAAAATTATATATTCATGAAAAATAAAATAATCAAATAATTTGATCAAAGAAAATTTTATTTTTATGTTTAAGGCCATGTGACGAGTGGGTCACGTGCTCGGATTCCTACCTTACCGACACTTTTTTTATTTGTCAACTTATTTTCACACGAATAGCCACATCGGGTTGAAACTTTGGGATAATAAATAAGAAGCACTAAGGAAGGCGTCTCTAGTCCTAAATTGTAATAATAATGAAAAAAGTTTTTTTTTGTAAACATTTTTTTTCGCTGTTTTCATCATTATTACAATTTAGGATCAGAGACGCCTTCCTTAGTGGTTCTTATTCATTATCTCAATGTTTCAACTCGATGTGACTATTCGTGTGAAAATAAGTGGACAAATAAAAAAAGTGTCGGTAAGGTAGGAATCCGTTGACGTGACCCACTCGTCACATGGCCTTAAGGATTTTTTAAAGTATTGTTTGAATTTCAAATAACAATAGGAGAACAAAATAAATTTCTGAATTAAAAATTCTGTTCAAAAATGTCTATTGTATTTTTTTTTTGAATTACAAAAAATGTTCTCGAATGCCGGGTTGTTAGTTTTAAATAAATTAAAGAGAAACTTTGAATTTAAATCCTGCAAAGTTTGTTTGCAAAATATTAGGAGGTTCGGAAAAATGTTTTTACTATGCGGCAATTTTAAATTTCGGCTATATACAATATAAACTGTAAACTGTTTTAATATTTCTACTTTTTGAAAATTCTACAATTCGGAAATTTGATTATTTGGTATTTTTATTATTTGGCAATTTTCCAATTCAGGAATGTTATTTTTCGGGATTTTTGAGTCGCCTGGTTTTAGTTCGGGAATTTTGTCATTCAGGATTTTTATATTTCGGTACTTTTGTAATTTCGGGAATCTTCTGATTCGGTAATTTGTCAGTATCAGAAGTTTTTTTTTCGGGATTTTTCAGTCGTCCCATAAATAAGACATGATTTTATTGGCATTTTAATATCTTCATATTTGCGTCGAGAAACCGAAATTCACATGTTATTTTACTTCTATTATTAAGTTCTCATTTTTCTTGCCTCTTTTTTATTTTTGTCCAAAGAAACAAATTTTTTTATTTTGTTTTTTAGAAATTGTAATAGGAGGATTCTGTGGTGGTTGTCCAAATTTTATCGTTGAATTCTTGTTTTATTTTCAGGAATTCTATATATTATTATTGAGTATTAAAAAAATGTTAGAATTTTTGTATATTCTGATTTTTTCTACACCAAAGTTCAAAGAATTTCAACAAGACAAAAGTAACATTTTTATTGAGTGTTGAATTCTCTGACAAATTTATAACCTTGAGTTAAATTTACTTGAGGAAAAAATATCAATACTGATTAACGTTTTGATAATGACAAAATTTGATAAAATGAGAATTATCAAACTGGTTGCTGCCTATACAAGTTTCAGTGATAAATTACGACAAATTGAATCTCTTTACAAATATTTGTTAAATATAAATAGCAAAATTAATTGAATTGTTAAATATTTGGAAAAAAATCAATCATTTTGTATGTTAGGTAGGTTCTTAAAAGAAATCATGTTAAATGTGATGAAGGAAAATCGAGAGAATATAACCGAAATTTGATATTTTATGAACATATATGCGCATGAAATAAACTTAATAATCCCTTGAAAACGAATATTCCAGAAAATCTACTCGCGTTAAAGCTTATCAAAAATCCAAATGCATTCGCATTTTTATTCACAATCTGATTTTCAATATGATTAGTTATACATTAATCCAAAATACATTACTTTATTAAATTTCATTCAATAGGAATTTTTTGGTTTAATGGTTTAATGTGAATAACAATTTTTTGAAAAATTTGAAAAAATTAAAAGTAGTGACTTTATTTTACACTCTTTCCCCTATTTTGCTCTTTAGCTCTACTTGAAAAAAAATTACTTTTTCCCCTTGTTTTCAAGAAACCTTCCCTTTTTCTCGTTTCTTCGTTTAAACGTTTCAAAATAAAAATTTAACTAATCCATTTTGGCTGAAATTTGATTGCTCTCAATTAGGAATTCAACAATTTAATTTTTCATAGATAATTCATCGTTTTGGTTGAAAATTCAAGTACTTGGCTGATAATTAATTAATTAATTGTATAGCAAATTTGTATTTTTTCAGTAGAAAATTAATCTTATCGATTTAAAATTCAACTGCTTGGCTAAAAGTTGAACTACTTTGTTAAAAATTAGTTACAGATCCATCTCTTTAGTTGAAAGTTTAACTATTTTGGTAAAAATTCATTTTTCCTTGGTTAAAAATGCATTTTTTCAACTGAACACTCAACTTTTACATTATTGGTTAAAAATCGCTTGTTTTTAGTTAAATAATCAACAATTTATGTAAAAATTAACTTTGTCAGTTAAAGATCCATCTCTGGTTGAAAATTTAAGTATCTTGTTGAAACTTAATTTTTTAGCTGAACATTGAACTATTCCATCATTATAAAAGGAGGTGTTTCGGGTTTCACTCGTGTGCAAAACTATGAATCTTGCCGTCGTTTCCTGAACATTGCAGTTCACTTCTTCAGAGTTAACCTGAAACTTCAGTTTCAGATTATGTTGTTTTTACACATACTCTATACGACGCCTGTGATTGGCCAGAGCGTCACACTGTGGAAACTGGTCGAACTTGATTGACCAATCAAGTCTTTAAAAAAACCGGGAGGATTGAAAGCCAAATCGGATTGGTATTATATCCAGTTTCCCTATTGATGTTATCAGGGTGTTTTGAGACTTCAATTTCTTCTCTATGTTTCCTTGGAAAAATATTGTAGTTTTTTGCGTTGACGGTCATTTTGTCAAGTAAAATTCTATGTTCTGTTTTGATATGATGCTCAGCCAGTGCTGATTGCGTGGAATGTTTCAGCCTGAATTTACTCTCATGTCCCTACTTCCTTCATACGTTGGCTCATCGCACTCCCGGTTCCTCCAATATAGACTTTGCCACAAGAACAAGGGAGTTTATATACTCTTGGATGACTGAGAGGTGCCTTTTCATCTTTAGGTTTGTTTAGAAGTTGTGCTATTTTCGCAGGTGGTTTAGATATGGTTTGGATGTTGTGTTTGTAGAGAATTCTTTCTATTCGTTCTGTGATACGTATTCGGTTATTTCTCTCTTTCTATAGTAGGTTGTGTCGACTTGTTGTTTTGAGTGTATTTTCCAATAACTTTATCAATTTTTTTTTTGTGTAATCATTCTGCATTTGGGTTTTTTCAAGGTTTCGTAATTCCTTTTTTAATTTATTTTTATCTGTTATAGAGACAGCTCTGTATACAAGGGTGTTGATGACAGATTGCTTTTGAGATGGGTGGTGGTGGGAAAAGGCATATATATATCTGTTTGTATGAGTGGCTTTTCTGCAAACTTCATGTCCTAATGTATTATCAGATCTTTTATGAACTAGTACGATCAAGATAGGTAATTTTCCGTTTCAAACAATTCCCATGGTGAGCTGGATATCAGGATGTAATCGATTGATGAAATCGGAAAACTTGTGTAGTTCCTCTAGTCCATGTCTCCAGATGAAACAAGTGTCTTGAACGTAACGGCACCAAAATTCCGGTTTAATCATGGCTTGGTTGAAGATCTTAGTTTATAGTTGTTCCATAGATATTTGAGCTATTACAGGTGAGCTTGGAGATCGCATTGCTGCTCCTGAGGTTTGTTCGTAGAGTTGGTTATTGAAAGAGAAGTAAGTATTGTGGAGACAGTGTTTTATCAAAGGTATGAGATCAGAGGAGAAGTTTGCAAATGATTTAATAATATCGATTGTATCAGAGATTGGTACTTTCTTAAAGAGACATATCACGTCGAAATTCACTAGGATGTCTTGGGGTTGAACGTGAACCTGTTGTATCTTTTGGATAAAGTCAAAAAAGTTCTGGCGTGTGTAATAGAGTGTCTTGTGAAAGGATTCAGTTCGACGGTGAGGACGGGTGCTAGGTTGTAAGTTGGTAAGTTTATTGCAAAGTCTCTATTGGAGAAACCGGGAGTGCGATAAGCCAACATATAAACGAACATTGGAGTGAATTCAGGCTGAACCATTTCACGCAAACAGCACTAGCTGATCATAATATCGGAACAGGACATAGCATTTTATTTGAGAAAATGACCGTCATCGCAAAAATATACAACATTTCTTCAAGGAAATATAGAGAAGGAATTGAAATCTTAAAACACCCTAATAAAATCAATAGGGACAATGGATATAATACCAATCCGATTCGGCTTTCCATCCTTCAGGGTTTTTTTGAAAAAAGACTTGATTTGCCAATCAAGTTCGACTATAGCCTCCAAGGTGGGGCGCACTGGTCAATCACAGGCATCGTAGAAAGTATATATCAGAATAACATAACATGAAGAAGCATGATCCTGAAGAAGTGAACTGCAATGCTCAAGAAAGGTCGGCAAGATTCGTAGTTTTGCACAAGATTGAAAACCGAAAGACCTCCTTTCATCATAATGAATCATCGTGTAAACATTAAATCTATTATTCAATTATTGGTTTGAAATTGATCGTTTTCAATGGAAAATTCAACGATATGGTTTAAAATTGATGTATTTGGTCGTAAATTCGTCTTCTTTAATAGAAAATTAATCTTTTAGACTGAATATTAGATTCTATGGTTGACATTGGAAGCACTTTGAGAAAAAATTAATTTTATTAGTTAAAAATCCATCTCTTTGAGTTAAAATTCAACTATTTTGTTGAAAATTCAACAATTTAGTGGGAAATTTATGTACTCTGTTATAAATTCGTTTTTCTTTGCAGAAGATTAATCTTCTGGATTGAAAATTCAATTATTTGGTATAAAATGGAACTACTTTGTTTAGAACTCTTTTTATTAGTTAAAAATCTATCTCTTCGGCTGAAAATTTAACGATTATGTTCGAAACACATTTTTTAGCTGAGCATTTAACTATTCCATTATTGGTGGATAATTCATTGTTTCGGGTTAAAATTCAACAATTTGGTTGAAAATTCACTTTATTAGTTGAAGATTATCAGTTCAGACTATTTTGTTGAAAATTTATATTTTAGATAAGCATTCAACTATTCCATTATTGGTTGGAAAATGATCGGTTTCTGTTGAAAATTCAACAATTTGGTTAAAAACTTATGTATTTGGTTGCAAATTCCTCTCCTTTAGTGTAAAATTGATCTTCTGGATTGAAAATTCAATTATTTGGTTGAAAATGGAAGTACTTTGTTCAAAACTCTTTTTTTCGTTACTTGAAAATCCATCTCTTTGGTTGAAAATTTAAACCTTTTGTTGAAAATTTATTTTTTGGTTAACAATTACTTCATTAAACGAAACATTCAATTATCCCATTTTTGGTATAAAATTGATCGTTTTTAGTTGAAAACTCAACAATTTGGTTGAAAATGTATGTATTTGGTTGTAAATTCGTCTTATTTGATAGAAAATTAATCTTTTGGTTCTAAATGAAACTAGCTCGTTGAAAATTATGTTTATTAGTTATATTAAGAACTGATTATTGTTTATTTATTATAAATGAATAAAAAATGTGTCATTACTATTAGTTATATAGTTATATTATAATGTTATATTAAAAGTAATATTAAATATTTAATGTAAGCTTACGCGTCATCCTGTAATTGGCTCGTAGGATTGAAATTAGTTGAAGATCCATCTCTTTGGTAGAAAATCTAACGATTTGATTTAAAACTCGTTCTTTTCGTGTGCTGAAAATGGGTTTCTTCAACTGCAAAATTATCTATTGCATTTTTTTTTTAAATTAATGTTTTTTATTTCAAAATTCAACTATTTTGATGGAATTCAATTTTTGTCTTAAAAATTCAATTATAATGTAGAAAATATAACTGTTTTGTTCGACATTCGTCGTTTTTGGGTAGAAGATTAGTCCCCTTGGATTGCAAATTTAATTGTATTATAAAAAATTCGTCTTTTTGGCTCAAAAATTCATCCATTTTGTTGAAAATATAATTGTTTTTGGTTAACATGTAATCTGTTTTTGTTCAAAAATTCTACCATGTGGTTGAAAATTCATCCTTGTAAGTTAGAAATTCAACCATTTTGTTGAAAATTTGTCCCTTTTCTTTCAAGTATAACTATTTGGTTGTATCTGTAATTGTTACGTTTATCATTATTTTGTTCTTCTTGTAAATTCAACTTTTTGGTTGAAAAATTATCTATCTTTGTTGAAAATTGTTTTCTGAACCATTCTACTTTGCAGTTTGAAAACTCAACTCTTCCGTTAAAAATTCATCCCTTTTGGCATAAAACAAACCTTTTCAGGTTGAAAATTTCCCTGTTGTCTTGAAAATGCAATATAATTTTACTTGAAATACATTTAATAAAAGAAAAATTCATATAAAATTAAATAAAATGAAAAATTGATGTGAAACAAATGTTTAAATCAATTGAACTTGAAATTAAATACATTAATTTTATTTCAAATCATTTATTTTCTTATTTTTGCGAAAAATAACCCTTTTGAGTTTGAAGCATTTTCTGCTTTTCCATCTGCTAAAATGAAAATCTGGTAAAGATAAAATTTGCATAGCCAAATATAAACAAAATAATTCTCAAATGTATAATAAAATGATTATTTTTTGAACAACTGTACAAAAGTAACGTAATCCTATCATGTGTACTTATGACTCTTGGACTAAATACAACCAAATAAATAAATTACTCATTGTAGAGTAAAATTTACGATACATAGATATTTTTGATCTTGAAATAAAATTATATATCGCTTATTAAAAAATTGCAAAATTTTCAAGAGACAACCGACTATTATGTGCATTATGGGGATTATCTATTATGGCTAATAAACCCCCATCGATAATGGATGTGCACAGCAGGATGCTCTCTTATTAATATTGTTTTTCGATCCAAAACCTCTCTTCCAACTCTGCGCTCTTCCTACATAAAGTTCCTTCACAAATCCGCCACCCTTTTTCGATTTTTCGCCTACATACATCCACTCAAGAAAACTTTCCGCACCTTGACCTCCATTTCTATAACGAGATGTTTAGGATTTTTTTTTAGAACTATAGAGCCCCCCTCTCCCATGTGAATCTTTTTTTATAGTAAGTATATGTAACTAAGGCGCCATCTATATACCACGTGGACAGTTTTGGGGCGGGGAGAGTGGCAAAAGTTCACGAATTTCCACGTGGACTAGGGTGGTTTTAAAATTCTTTTTTTAATTTTCATGTATATCGCCCCCAAATTTTTTCAAATCCACAAAAAATGAATTTGTTGAAAAAAATTATATTCAAAGTTTCCGCAAGCCCCATGAGGTTTACCACGTACTTCCCATAAGGAAAGAAGACATTTTTATAAATACTCAGAATTATTGTTTTTTTGATACATTTTTTTTAGTGAACATTGTTTCTGATACAGAAAATATTACTTTGTACTGACTTTTTCTGATGTTTCCAACCCTTTGTCTACTTTTCACTTAATGTGTGGTAATAAACAATGCAATTTTACAAAAATAATTATTTGAACAAATTATTATTTTTTATTTCTATTTTCCCCTACAGCAGTGCGAGATTGTTGCGTTTTTAAAGTAATTTTTCACTTTTTGGAAACTTTTCACTCAAAGCAAGGTAATAATTCATTATTATTTGGTTGAAAATATAATTATTTTTGGTTAACACGTAATCTTTTTTTATTCAAAAATTACTATTGTTTTTTATTATTATTTGGTTAGTACATGCAATCAACAAATATAATTGCCTGAACAAATTGTTATTGTTTTTGAATATCTTCTCTTATATTATTGCTGGATAGTTGCGGTTTTTCTGAGATTTTTGTCTACTTTTAACTTAGTGAAATAGTAATTCATGCAAGCTAACAAACATAATTTTTGAAAAATTTGATTAAAAAATTAAAAATTTGAAGATTTTTCGGGTTTCAATCGTGTGCGAATTTATGAAGCCCGGAAGCCCTGAAGAAGTGAACTGCAATGTTCACGAAACGTCGGCAACATTCATAGTTTCGCACACGATTGAAACCCGAAAAATCTTAAAATTTAAAATTTAAATTTATTATAATGAATCATCGTGAAAGTATTAAATCTATTATAAATTTTCACAAAAATTATTATGGTTTCTAACTATCTTCTCGTACAGTAATGCTAGAATATTGCTAGCTTTTCTAAAATCTTCAGCTTTTTTCTGACTTCTTAGTTCTCAGTAACTACTTTAAGGAAAATTTACATTTACAATATGATCCATAAAGGAAATTTCAAGAATATTTCAAATATCTTTATCAATTCAGAAAAATATATTTACAAAAAGTAATATTGTTCAAAAAATCATTCTTTCTGTTGTTTGTTTATTATTTCATTCATAACTAAAAAGGCATGGCAAGGTTAAAGTATTCAGAAAAAACCGCAACTCTGTAGCAAGTATTTAAGAGAAGATAGTTATAAACAATAATTAATTGATTGGAAGATTATGTTTATCAACTAGAATTAATTATTCTCACTATGACTGTAAGTGAAAAGTTGACAAAACAGTGGAAAATTTCATCGAAAACCGCAACTATCTAGCATTACTAGAGGACACAATAGTTCTCAACAATAATGATTTGTTCAAAGAAGCAGTTTTTTTGAATTCCATCAATTTTTGTCTCACTCTAAGTGAAAAGTTGACACAAATTAGAATATTTCAGAAAAAACGCAACTTTCTAGCATTGCACAGCCACAACAAAAATCTTTTTCCGAGTCTGGATGTGAGACCATGTTTACTATATGTTTTTGGGGCCGCTGAATTCGAATCGGAGATCCAAAAAACCCCAGCATGTCAGGGTTCTGACATAAGCTCAAAAAACCTAATAAAAACTCTCTTTCTCGGTCTGGGAGTCAGACGATGTTCACTATATGTTTTTGGGGTCGCTAAATCCGAATCCAAAGTCCAAAAAACCTCAGCACTTCAGGGTTTTGACATAAACTCAAAAAACCTTATGAAAAATCTTTTTCCTGGTCTAGAGACCAGACAATGTTT
This sequence comes from Andricus quercusramuli, assembly GCA_932178445.1. Taxonomy (NCBI): domain Eukaryota; kingdom Metazoa; phylum Arthropoda; class Insecta; order Hymenoptera; family Cynipidae; genus Andricus; species Andricus quercusramuli. Next base: position 61,027 of record CAKNXH010061738.1, read on the forward strand.
ACTACACGGAAAAAAGTGCTGGAAATTTTCATTGACCGAGTCTGTGACTTTAGGATAGGTCTAAAAGCATTTGATAATTTGAAAATATCGTATTGGAAAATCATGCAAATGGTGCTTGAAGAAATAAAAGACTTCTTAAATTGCGTCCAGCATAGTCAGTGAAGCACTCCTAGATTCCATAAACAAAATATCACAGAAAAATTTGTAAGCCGTTCAACACTCCAATATTAAATTCTCAAAGACAGTCAAGGAAGGGTTCCTAGACTGTCAAGCAGGCCATTTATGCTAATAAAAAATAAAAAATTATTTTTTAAATTTATAATATTATTATCTTCAACTTATATATTTATTTAAATATTATTATAACACACACAATTATTGCTTATATCAATCGCTCGCTTTTTACGCTCTAAAAAATCGGACGCACGCTGCGGGGATTCGAACTACCTATCCTAGACACGAGACTAACGCAACTCATTCCTAACCGCGCAAGCCCCTCGGCTAATCGATCGGGCTGAAAACACAGTAAAAAATCTTGGCGTTCTGCTACAGCTGAAAACTGCGTGGCCGCGTAAAAAGAATTTTAGTGAGGACTGCGAATTAGACAACTTGCTGCAAGACTGACTTTGCATAACAAGTTAATTGAACAATTTTTTTTTAATGGAAAAATATAATTTTCCACGGAAAATTATTTTTTGACCAGTGTCTACTTCAATCATACCAATGTGAATTTGTCTCTGAGCCCCACTGAGCGCGCCTCTGAAAATTCTCGCAGACAGTCATGGACTGTTTTTCTGATTTGCATTCAAGTTCTTAGTTTTTGAATCACACACTTATTCAATTCAAGTCTTTGCAAATATGAAGTTATTTTATAGCCACTTCATGACTGTATATATTTTTTTTGTAAACTGTTTTATAAGAATTCCAAGCCTGTTGTTTCTTGACTGCGCTTGAAAACTTCCATGACTTTTCTTTATTTTTCCATGAAAATGTATGACCACTTTATAGAAAGTATACGAGACTTCATAAAAATGATGGCCCGTCCTGAAGTCTAGCACTAATCTACGAAATGTTCCAAGACTTATTTTTTCCGTGTATATGTTTTTGGGGGTCACTGAATCCAAGTCCGAGGTCCAAAAAACCCTAGCACGTCAGGGTTCTGACATAAACTCGAAAACCCTCATGAAATTTTTTTTCGAATCTGGGCGTCAGACCATGTTTATTTTATGTTTTTTGGGTCGCTGAATTCGAATCCCAGGTCTAAAAAATCCCAGCAAGTCAGGGTTTTGACATATTCTCGAAAAACCTCATAGAAATTTTTTTTCGAGTCCGGGGGTCAGAGCATATATACTTTATGTTTTTGGGGTCGCTGAATCCGAATCCGTAGTTTAAAAAACTCCAGCATATCAGGTACATGAAAAAGAGACGATTTTTTCAGCAACTCCAAAAACATATAATAAACATGGGCTGACCCCCGTACTCGAAAAAAATGTTGTGAGGTTTTTTGAGGTGATCTCGAAACCCTGACGTGCTGGGGTTATTTGGACCTCGGATTCGGACTCATCGACCCTGAAAATATATAGTAAACATGGTCTGATCTTCACACCAGGTAAAAATATTTTTTTGTGTGGCTGTGTTATTCAATGAGAATATTATTAAAGATAATGATAAATTGTTCAAACATTTGATAATGTTCAATTTTGATGATTATTGCTTCGCTCTAACTGAAATGTTGGAAATCAGTTGAAAAATTAGGAAAAATCGCGACCTTCTACCTCTGTTTTGAGAGAAAATTGCTAAAAATAATAATAAATTGTTTCAACAATGTCTGTGAACATCTAGTTATGAGTAAAAAGTAGTATTTTATGTATTAGAAACAATTTGTATTCGAGAAGACGCAAAAAAAATCATAATTAGCGCCAGAAACTCGCGAAACACAATTTTTCACGTATATGAGGCTTTTTGGGACCCTATAAAACAGACTTATAAGAAACTAACTTATTATTCATTTGAATTATATAGCTAATTGTAAAAATGAATGTTTAGTTTTAACTCGATTTACCTGATATGGTGATTCTGAATTAAATGTACGAAACAAACTTTTTTTATTATAGGAAATACGTGTTAAACTTAATAAGGCTTGTGAAAGCTCTAAATATATTAGAAAAAAAAAACACATTTATCTTTTTGTAGATTTCATTAAATTTGGTGTCGACATACATGAAAATTAGAAAAAAATACATTTCGTTTTTGGATTCGTGGCTTTTGAATACCAAGAATATCCATATTTTCATAAAATATGAAATAATTTTACGTGGACAGAGCAGGCAACGATTTTAGATTTTTTTGTAAAAAATTCAGAGCTAAATTCTTCAGAGATTCTTGAGAACCAATTTTTGATTTTTGTGTTCATTTAATTTTTATGCTAATGCAAACAACGAACAAAATGTCGATTTTTTTCATTTCATTTTTTATCTCCTAGAAAAAAAATCTCATAGTTCCCGTTACTTGTAGGGTAAACCTCCCTTCAGTGGATAGTGCAACCTACAGTGGATAATTATCAATTAAGAACACAAATATAATAAAAGTGATTGAAATTAATTTTAATTTATGAACACGTATTAACGTCTCAACTATTAATTAATTTAAATTAACTATGTTACACATATTAGTATTTTTAATGAATGATTATCCACTGTAGGTTCCATTATTCACTGTAGGGAGGTTTCCCCTATTCAATGACCAGAGGCATGAGAAATAAAGAAAAATTGCTTACTTGTAAAGTCATTTGTTATAAAAAAATTGTATTAACAAATAATCATCGTTAGGAGTTATTTGTCTTCAAAGTATATTTCTGCTTTGTAATTCCTTGTTTTCATCGTTAGGGTGATCCTTGGCTAAACACATTTAAGATCGGATGTTTTTATTTAATTATTTAAAAAAAATTATATAAAAAAATTTACATTGCAGACATTTATAAGGGAGAGAAACAGTGTGGGACTGGCCATAGGTTGGGATGCGGGAAACCCCGCTGGCGCCCACCCTATCAGGCGCTCCCCTAAGGCATGTATATACTACTGAAGTGTCGTGGAAAATATGTTTTTTAATGAAAATCAATAAATCATTATTAAAGTAGCACAAAAAACAATGGTGGTTTATGCCTTTTTTTTGCTTTTCAGGACGGCGCCCCTACATTTTGACTTCCCGCGGACGCCCCAATGTATCCAGTCCGCCACTGGAGAGAAATCGTTCTCTCTTCTAGTCTTTTTGTCATTATATGAGTATGATGTTTTCTGAGAAATATTTATATTTGTTTAATTTATAAAAAAAATTATATGTACAAACGCATATTCTATTCATAAATATATCTTTATTTAAGAAACAAATTACATGGACCCACAAATAAAGTATGATATCCGACGTACCAGACTAGCCAATTCTTACGCATTTTGGGTCTCTTAATCTGAATTCAAAGTCGGAATTCGGAAGCTAGTCATTGTTGCTATTATTTTCTTCCTAATCTACAAATTCCCTAAACTCAAAAAACCCTTTTTTCGTATATTTCACAGCCCCGCAAAAAAAAAGATAGAAGTTCCGGCGGACCAGGCTCATCAATTCTCACGTATTCCTGGGCGCTGAATTCACATCTGAAGCTGGAATTCCGAAGTTGGCTTTTGCTTTCTTCCTAACCAGAAAAAATGTACGAATAAAGTATTTTGTGAGGTAAGAAAATTTTTTGGTTAGGAAGAAAACAAGAGCTAACTTTGAAATTCCGACTTCGGATTCAGATTCAGCGACCCAAAATGCGTAAGAATTGACTAGTCTGGTTGGTCGGAACTTCTACTTTTTTGTGAGGCTTTGTTATATAAACAAATACACCTTTTAGGCATTTCAGCCGAAAAAAATCAATTTTTTCTTCTAGTCTTGCTGTGATTATATTACAATGACTTTTTTCTGGAAAGTGTTGCCATTCGTTAATATTTGTTTATTTCATAAACAAATTATATGACAATGCACATTTTAGGCGCTTTTAAGCGAAAAAATTCATTTTTATTTTAATATTGTTGAAATTATATTGCCAATAATGTTTGCAGAGAATATTTTGCCATTTTAAATATTTTTTTATTTTACAAACAAATTATATGAACAAATACAAGTTTGAGGAATTTATGGATAAAAAGAAAGCGTTCTCTATCGTATTTATGTTGAGATAACAGAGCCATATCGGTATCCTTGCATTATTACTGAATTCTCGATTTATTGACATAATTTGTATATAAATTTAAAAAAATCTTTTCTGTCACAAAAAATTCTATTTTATTTTCAATTTAATTTAATTTTTTTCATTTGTATTTTATCACAACATTTTGTCAAAGAACGTAATACGTGCAATATAATTTTAATAAGAATAGGAGAAATAACGATTTCGTTTCATCTATAAATGTCTGCAATGTATATTTGTTCATATGACTTGTTTATAAAATAAAGGATAAGTGATGCATGAAAAATTGTATGTATAAAACATCATTGTCAATTTGATTTCAACAAGATCAGAAGAAAAATCGATTTCTTTCTGCCTAGAGACGTCGGCAATGTTCATTTGTTGATATAATTTGTTTATGAAATAAGCGATTAGTGATGCATGGCAACATTTTTTTTGAAAAACATAATTGAAAGTATAATTTTAGCAGGATCAAGGCGAAAAACGATTTGTTGTGGCTCAAAAAAGCCCAATATGTGCATTATTATTATTATTATTATTATTATTATTATTATTATTATTATTATTATACCATTAAGCCTCTTCCCTTCCGGGGTAGGCGTGACTTGCTCGGTTGGGAAGTAGTGAAATAGGTATATGAGTATGAGGTTGATCGGTATATGGGTATAGGGTGGATGGGTATGTAGGTGTTATGTATAGATGTTTTAGATTGATCTGGAGTTCTCGTGTTATTTATATAAATGACACGTTCAATCCGCAACACTGCTCTGACCCAGGTTGCTGATCAATCTCTCTAGCGATCACCCCAAGTGAGGAGCCTCACAGAATTATTATGTATGGTTCCCCACTTGGGCCCATTAGTATCCAAGGTCTTTGTTTCAGGCATCATTCACTCTATTGTCACTCTGTTTACAAACTATTTGTCGCCACACATTTCTGTCCTGGCATACTACTCTAGCTTCATTCACGTCCATGCATTTTTTCATGCAGGTTCTTGTATTTCTATGGATTCTTATGTCTCTTCGTATTAGTGTCTCTTTCACAGATTCTTACCATTCTTTCGGCGGTCTACCTCTGGGCATTCTGCCATTTACTTTACCTTTATACACTTGCTTGGTCAGTCGTTCATCTTTCATTCTTTCAAGATGTCCGAACCACCTTAGCTGATTTCTTTCCCATATGTCAACTAGTGTCTCCCCTGTACCACATTCTTTGAGGATTCTCTCGTTTCGTACTTTGTCCATCAGTGTTTTCCCGCATATTATGCGGAGAGGTTTCATGCCGTTCGCGTTGATTTTACTTCTGTCCTTTTCTTGACAGGTCCATGTCTCGCTACCGTATAGTACAATCAATACGAAAATAGAGTTATGTATGGCCATTTTAGCTTTTTTTGATATGTTTTTATTTGTGAGGATGGACCTTGCCCTACCGATAACCTGCTTACCCTTATTTATGCGCCTATCTAATTCCCCATCTATTTTTCCGTCGTTAGTGAATAGACTACCTAGATATACGTACTTGTCAACTTGTTCTAATTTCTCATCATTTAGGACTATGTTGCATATTGTTTTCTCACTTTTTCCCTCAAACACCATGACTTTCGTGTTATTCACGTTAATTTTGAGGTCCATGTTCTTCATGCTTGTGTTAAGTTTATTCAACATTCTTTGCAAGTCTTCGACTGATTCTGCCATAACAATCTTGTCATCTGCGAAAGCCAACCCACGTACCTTGACGGTTTCGAGATCTACACCTTTTTCGTTGAAGAGGGCAGTTCTAAGACACTTATCCATGAATATGATAAAAAGCCACGAGGACATAACGCATCCTTGTTTCACGCCTTGCATAATATCGAACCATTCACTCTTTTTTCCATTTACCCTTACACTCGCTTTACTACCTGTATATATTGTTTTTATTGCTTGTAGGAGCCCTCCATTCACTCCATACTCTTTAAGGACTTCCCAAAGTTTACTTCTATTTACCGTGTCGAATGCTTTTTCTAGATCGATAAATGCACAGAAGACTTTCTTTCCTACTCTCAAACTTTTTTCTGCGACCTATCTTAGGCTAAATATCTGATCTGTACATGATCTTCCTGGCATAAATCCACTTTGGACTTCCCATATTTTCTCTTCTGTAATTTCCATTACCCTACGGATGAGTATTTTTGAGTATATTTTACTTACGGTACTTAGTAGGCTGATACCTCTGTAATTACTGCAGTTGCTTTTATCTCCTTTTCTTTTGTATATTGGTACGATAATCGCTTTTCTCCAATCATCTGGGACTTCTCCCGTTTCGATACATAAATTTATTAATTCGCACAACCTGTGAGGTATGTACTCGCCACCGTATTTAAGCATTTCAGCGCTAATATTGTCTATACCCGCAGCCTTACCGTTTTTCAAGTTCTTAATTATATCTTTGACCTCAGTGACACAGACTTTTTCAATTGGATTTTCTAATGCATTATCTTCTATGTCGCAGTTTTGTTGTCCGATATTTTCACCTCCCAATAGTTATTTGAAAGACTCTTTCAAAGCGTCTACTATTCCGTCTATATCATATAGCATTTCGCCTTTGCTGTTTCTCATGCTAGCAAACTCTGTACTTTTACTTTCCTTCAACTGTTTATATAATAGTTTCATAATTCCTTCAAAGCAGTTTTTTAATTTATTCTCTTCTTCTGTTCTGATTTTCTCTTTACTCTCTTTTTTATAATTTGTATATGAAATAAAAAAATATTGATCAATGGCAATTTTTTGTCTGAAAACATCACTAGTAATATAATTACAATGAGATTGGAAGAAAAAACTATTTCTTCTGGACAGAAAATGCCTAAAATGTGGATTTGTTTATATAATTTGTTTGAAGAAATAATTAATAACATCCAAACTCAAAATTTCATGGCCATGTATTATTCTAACAATTAAAGTAAGAAATTCCAGAGCAAAAATATAATTTCAAGACGAATAACCCTTAATGCCGATTATTCGTTAATACAATTTTTTATAACAATTAACTCCACACGTAAACAATTTTTCATTATTTCTAATACATCTGTGCATCAAATTAGAGTGACATAAAGTATACGAAAATTTTTTTCGCAGAGATAAAAAATGAAATTAAAATAATCGACATTTTTTCGCTGTTTGAATTAACATAAAAATTAAATGCTAAAAACGGTATTTAAAAAAATTTCAACATCAATATTTTTTTCTGTTCAATTAAAATAATAAGGCACTGTAAGCCTTTTTATTAGAATTTGTGGAATTCAAAATTTTATAATAAAACACTTTAAGATACCGAATAGGGCTACAATATTCAAATATATTAAATATTTTTATTCCATGAGTGACAAGTTTTCATTTATTCAAACAATTATTTTCTAGTACAGTGTAAAAAGTTATTATTTTTCGCTATAAATGATGCAGTGGATGCATATCAAGTGTAATATTTTTCATTTAATATATTTTCCAATTGTTCAAACAAATTCTTTTTGTAGAATTTTTGTCTACAAAATTGTGAGAAGATAGTATTTTCTGAAATTAATGACACAATTAAGAGCAAATTTGTGAATACTTTTTGGGTGAACAACTCTCTTCTATTAATTTTTTTCGTACCTTTTGTCGTTTTTCAAAAAATGTATTGTTTTCATTTCGAATGTCATTTTCTATAATTAAACAAAAACTGCGCGTCCTGTCAAAAAATTATTAATGAAGAATTTTTAGCTCTTTTTTGGTTAAACAACTTTTGTCTATTTATTTTTTTCATAGCTTGTGTCGTTTGTTCAAAAATTTATTTTTATTTTGAATGTCATTTTTCACAAATAAAACAAAAGCTACGCATCCTATCAAAAAATAGTTATAACAAATTTTTATATCTTTTTTCGGTGAACGATTTTTGGCTCATTACTTTTTTTTCGTAGCTTGTGTCGTTTATGCAAAAATTTAATTTTTTTATTTTCAATGTTGTTCTTTACGAATGAAACAAAAACTGCGTGTCCTATGAAAAAGTAATTTGGAACAATCTTTTCGATATTTTTTGGGTGCACATTTTTTGTTGATTCATCTTTTTTTGTATTTTGCATAGTTTGACCGAAAAATTGAATTTTTGATTTTTCATTATTTTTTTTTCGATTTTGAATCTTGAAAAAAATGGTCTCAAAAATTTTGAAAATGCTCTAACTTTTTGGATTTTTCTCTATTCACGGGGCTCGAAACGCATTTTTTGGATAAATAATTAATATAATTTCAAAAATAGGGTATACGTTCTGAAGAATAGAAAATACTGAATAATAAGCGACAAAGTGTAAGAAATTCGAACAAACAAAAATGTTCAATTTAAATAATTGCAAACTGTTTTCTACAATAAACATAATTCATCAAATGTATTGACTACGACATTAGTTCTAGAAATAAGTAACATTTCAAAATTAGGGGACGGCTGAAAAATCCAGAAAAATAAAATTCCCGAACAATGAAATTCCCAAAATCATAAAATTGCCAAAATATAAAATACCCGAATTTGAAAATTTCCGAATAATAAAATTTCTGTACGGAAATGGGACGACTGCAAAATTCTGGAAAATAAAATTCCGGAAATTGTAAAATTACTGAATTACAAAATATGCAGACTAGAAAATTCCCGAATTTGAACAATTAAAAAATCCCTTTTTATTAAATATTATTTATTCATTAAAAATACAATAATCAAATTTTTTTTTAAATTTCAGTTTTTCAAAATTATTGTTTGAATTCAAAGTAACAATATTTGTATAAAAATGGTATGAGAAAATGAATTTAAAAACACGTACGCCTTGAACAAATAACAAATTTGACCCTAAATTTTCTCCAAACAAACTTCACAGGATTCAATTCACCATTCATTTGTCTAAAATCTTATTCTTATTTTTTTTTCAATTAAAAATTTAATTTTCGAGAAAATTTTTTGTCATTTTTAGAAATGCTATGCACATTCTCAAACAAAATTTTTCATCTAGAAATTTATATTTTTTTCAACTATTATTATGTTAAATTCAAACAATAATTTTAAAAACCTCCGATTAAAAAAATTGTTCTTTCATAAAAATATTTGATTATTTTATTTTCAAATAATTAATAATATTCAACAAAAAACATGTTCTTAATAGTTTATATTCACGAATTTTATAATTCGGGAATTTTCTAGTTCCGATATTTTATAATTCGGGAATTTTTTGTCGGGAATTTTATGAATTGGGAATTCTCAAATTCAGTAATATTATAAACTGTCAGGAATTGTCCAATTCGTTTTTTTACATTTCAGAAATTTTATAATGTGGGGAATTTTAAAAAACATTAAATATTGACCAATTTGTTTTTGATAAAAATATCTTAACATTTCATTTTTACTAAATAAATAACATTTAATAAAAAAGAAACAATTTTCTAAATTTCTTTTTTTTCTAAATTTTTTAATATTTTTTTTTGACATCAAAAATAGAAAAATTGAATTTTTGGACAAACGACACAAGCTATGGAAAAAAATGACTGGACAAAAGTTGCATGAAATTTTTTTTGTTCTGAATTTCTAAATTATTTAAATACAGGAACTCTATAATTCGGGAATTTTCTACTCCGGATATTTTATAATTTCAGAATTTTCTGCTGGGAATTTAAAAATTCGGTAATATTATAAATGGTTCTGAAATTTTATTTATCTAGATTTTTCAGTCGTCCGCAGATTTGCAGGTGACAAAAATCTTCAGTTAAATTAACATTTATTCTTTAATGAATTGTGAACTGTTTTTCAGAAAAAAATATCACTGTCAAAATTCATTAACTACATTATTATTTTCAAGATTCGTAGGGGAAAAAATGGTTCAAGAAGAATATAATTGTTTAAATAATTGATAAATATTCGTTATGAAAATATTTTACTCTCAGCATTCGTTAATTGCGTCAATAATTCTAGAAAATGATAACTTTTCACAATTCACAGTTAAATAAAAAATATTACTCTTAAAATTTATCAACTGTACCAGTTTCCAAAAAAATAATAACTTCTCACATGTTACGGTAGGACAGAAGAATGGTTCGAACAAGTAATAATTGTTAAAAAAAATTCAAAATTAATTGAAAAATACTTCGAAATTGGTCCATTATCAAATAAAAATAATGAATCTGGGAAAAATTCCAAAAAATGCCGTATTTAATATTAATTTTACATAAAACTGCTATTCGACATTTTTGGGACATTTCCTGGGCAGAATAAAAGGAGATGGGGGGGGGGGGGGCAAAATTAAAAGTTAACGGGTCAAAATTATTCTCTGAACATTCCTTAATAGGTGAATAAACTTCAATTTACGAAAAGGTAATAAAAAGTACTTATATTTTCCATTCTTTCGTAAACCGAGCTTTTATCATTGAGAACCCTGTATTAATTTAAAAAACTCGGGGGTACGGATTAATAGTATTTGATTTGAAAAATATGAAATTGCATTTTCGAGAAAACGAAAAAATTGTGGGGGAGTGATGACCAAAAATGAAAAGTCTAATTTTCACAGGTAACTTAAATAATAAATGATCCCTTATCGATGTGGATAAAAAAATCTCTAAGGGTAAAAATTCTCATAGGTGAACAAGAAATATAAAAATATGACGCAGTAAAAATTGAATATTTTTATGTCGTTATTTATGTGACATTCCTTTGGGTATCCAATATCCATTTTTAACTGTGATGGATATTGATGACAAAAAGCTCTTCAGTTTTTGTTCTTATACTGCATCTAATAAAATTTGAGTTACTAAACAAGATCAAATTAAACGACAAATAACTTCAGGATTTTCAGTATCCCTATTGATAGATCTAAGAAATTGTTTAATAAATCTCTGTTTGAATTACATGTCACCCGGATTTTCTATTCACTGTCATTAATTTATTATTAATTATTGATTTGGAAAAATAAGAATTTTGCAAATAAACTGAATGTTTAAAAAGTATTTTTTTATTCAAATATGGATTCGATTTTAGTTCCATAATTGAAAAAGTATCAATTCTAGAGCATTCGAAATCATATTTTCATATTAATTATAAAATTATCTCTGGACGCGACAAACTTGACAAATTTGTTTAAAAAAAAAAATGTATGACTTTTTTATTAAAAAAAAAAACAAATTATATTTAGAGGCCGCATGAAGTTTAACAGGTATTTCCTATAAGAAAAAAATTCGCTCTTGTAAATTTCAATCAGAATCGTATGTTAGGTATATCGAGTTGATCCTTAATAATTCCATCAATAATTAGCCGTAGAATGCGAATCAAAAATTACTTTTCAAATTTCACCGCCATGAATATGTTTTATAGAGTCCCAAAAAAACCCCATATGAGAAAAATATGGTCTCGTGAGTTTTTGGCGCTCGTTATCATATTTTGCAGTTTCATTGAATTCAACAATAACAATAACAATAACAAATTGTTACTGATATATGAAATATTACTTTCTGATTAAGGGCCAAAGAGAAGTTGAAAATTTCAGAAGAAACGAAACTTTCTAGCATCACTCTGAGAGAAGATAATTAGAAATAATAATTGATAGTTCAAACAAATGCTTTATCAACTTGTATTAATTACTAACTCACTTTCGAGAGAAAACAGTTTTTAAATAAAAATGAATTGTTTGTTCAATTATTTTTCATTGACATTGATTACTTATCACCTCACTTTAAGTGAAAAGCTGAAAAAATTTTGATTTTCAGAAAAAACGGCCAGTTTCTAACATTGCTCAAAATGAAGATAGTTTTAAACAATAGAAAATTGTCTGAACAAATGATTCGTTAACTTCCATGAATAAATACTTCACTTGAACTGTGAAGTTGCTAAAAATATAAGAATTTAAGAAAAACCCGCAACTTTCTAGCATTATTCAAAGAAAATATTATTAAAAATAATGCCCAATTGTTTAAACAATTAGGTTTCTTTACCTAAATTAGATATTACCTCACTCTAATTAAAAAATTGATAAAAAGTGGAAAATTTCAAACAAAACTTCAACTTTGTAGCATTATTTTAAAAGAATATTGTTAAAAATAGTAATACATTGTTTAAGCAATTTTTTTGAACTTTATTTCATTATTGCCTCACGCTCAATTAGTAATTAGCAGGTTCCAAGCTGCCTTCGTTCTCAATTAATAACAATAAATTAAAAAATGGCGTTACTTTTAAAAAACTTGTTTGAAAATCATCAAAAATTTACATTTCGTTTAAAATTTTTTTAAATCTTTTCAAGCTTAAAATTATTTTTGTATCTTCTGGGAACTTCTAAATATCTCTTAAATTTACTAAATTATTTTTAAAAAAAATTTATTTTGCAACATTCAAAAATTGTATTTTCAAATCTTATGCATTCTTTTCCCAAATGTTAGGAAATCGTTTTACATATTTTGGAATTTTTTCTCGATTTTCTCTTGAAATACATTTTTTCTAAATAAAAAATCATTTGAAATTTCCTCAAGAATATTAAGAATTATTTTGGATTCTCTTGAAACGTGTCACTCCTTAAAAAAGCTTGTCTTTTCGAAATCTTCAAAAATCTACATTTTCTTAAAAAAATTTGGAAATCGTTCCAACTTCAAATTATATTCAAATCTTTTCAAAGCTTCTAAATACCTTTTGAGCTTACTCAAATTTTTTCTAAAATTTTGTAATTTTGCAAAATGTAAAAATTTTGCCTCTAAATCTTCTACATCTTTTCTCAGAATTTTGAGAAATCATTTAAAATATTTCGAAATATTTTCAATTTTCTCTAAGTTTTATTTCAAAATTTCAATTTGAATTTTCAAAAATTCATTGAAATTTTTCCAGGAATCTTAAAAATTATTTTTGATTCTCTTGGAATCTATATTTACGACTTCAAATTATTTTCAAATCTTTGCAAATCTTTTAAATATCCTTCAAAGTTTACTAGTCACCCCGAATTTTCCGGACGACTAGTCCATCCCCTTTTCCAACTCCCCCATTTTTTCGGACTACTAGATGCAGCATTTTTTTTTAACTTTGTAATTTTTCGAAATTGAAAAATTTGTCTGTCAAATATTCTGCATTCTTTTTCGGAATTTTAGGACATCATTTTAAATGTTTTAAAATCTTTTTTAATTTTCTCTTGAAATTCATATTTCAAAATAAAAAATCATTCAAAGGTTTCCCAGAAACCTTAAGAATTATTTTTGATTCTTTTGAAGCCTTTCAAAATTCTTAAAAAACTTCTCTTTTTGGTAATCTTTAAGAAATGTACATTTTGTTTCAAATTATTTACAATCTTCTCCGGACTCATATTATTTTTAAATCTTCTTCAAACTTCTAAATATGTTCTAGAATAGTTTAGTTACTTTTTGATTTTTTAATGCTGCAAAATTGAAAAAATTGTCCTAAAATCTTCCAGATTATTGTTGAAATAAGACATAATTCATTAGAAATTTTCTATAAAGCTTACTGTCGGTACGGTTTTTTTACGTTTATCGACAGTATGCACATTTCGTAAATTAGGATATTCTAAGTTAAAAAAAAATTATTTCCTAATATTAGAAAATAATTTACAATTAAAATGTTCTTTTTTCATCAATAATGTTTAAAAACATTTAGAAACAAATTTTTTTATGAAATAAAATTACTCATTTACAAATTTTAATTTACAGAATTGATGGTGCCGAAAATTCATGCCCATTTTTATTGATAGACAAACAAAATGAAAACAGCCACTCAAAGTCGTATTCACGCAGTTTCTCAGCCAATCACGTTTTCGACAATCATCATGAATCGCACGCTTGTAGTTTATCGATTTGTGTAGGAAAAGAATTTTTTATACAAAATGAACATTTCGAATAACCAGATTATTAGGTTTATTTGTTAAATTTTTTAGGTGTATATAAATATAACTTTTCTAAGATTCTTGAGAAAATTCAAAAAGATTTCTGAAAATTTCAGATATGTCGAATTAAACTTTCAACAAAAAATTTAATTCGCAACCAAACAATTGCATTTTTGAACAAAACAGGTGAATTCTCAATACAAAATGTAATACTTGATATTTTAATCCAAAAATAATTTTATTTTTAATCAAAATCAGTTGAATTGATACAAAAAAAAATTGTCGAGTCATAAAACAAGGATATTAATTTTTAACAAGAGAAAATAGAATGTTATCCAAGCAGAATAATCTTCTACCAAAAGGACGAATTTTGAACAAAATTGTAAGTTGTTGTATTTTCAATGAAAATGGATTTTTCACTCAAGAAAGAAAATAAATTAGGCAAACTATAGTTAGGAGGAAAAAAAATTAATTTTTGAAACATAATAAAAATTTCGAATAACTATTTATCTTTTCAGGTTTCTATGTTCATTTGCTCTAAATTTATAAAAATATAACTTTCCTAATTTTCACGTAAAAATTCGAAGAGATTATTGAAGATTTCAGAGATGTCGAAAAAGTACCCATCTATAACATTTCTAAGAAATTGTTTTATTTCATAGGGTTTTACAAAATTTTAGAAAACATTCGAGTGACTTAAGAGATACTCAACACATTTCAATGCTTGGTAACAATAAACAAATATTTTATAAATGTTCGGGAATCTTTTGAAATTTTTTCCCCAGAAATCGTAAGAAAATCCTTTTATTATCTTCACACCTAGCAAAATATTTAAATAATTTACACATTGTTTTTAGCTTCTTGAAATTTTAAAGAAACTCCCAGTATATCTTTGAAACCCTTCAAATTTTTCCTAAAATTTTGAAATAATTCAGCACAATTAAAAAAATTTCCATAAAATTTGTCGGATTCATTTTTGATATTTTAGGAAATCTTTAATAATATTTTTAAATCTTTTTGAATTATCTTTTCAAATAGAAATTTTTTTAGAATTCAACCATTATTAATTTATCTTTTAAATAATACTTCACTTTTAGAAATAATTTTTTAGCGTCAAAATTTCTCATTTGGAAATTGCGATTTTCAACATTACAGACAATTCAAACGAACAAACTGAAAACAGCCACCTATTTTTTCAGATAGGATGATAATTTTTTATTTAGTATTCTCGATTGTAGAGCTGGTAAAAAGTTCAAATATACTACGCTACACTAAAAAGGTGACGGGCTACAAGAATGGGATTTGAAAGCTTGAAAGAATAATTGAATTTTTTATTATATTTACCCAAAGTTTAGCGAAAAACATCTATTATAGTCGCCGGAACCATATCCGCGAAGGATTGCATTATCATAAAGTGTTATGAGCCGGAAGTAGGAATAAAATTTTTAAAGGGATTTGTCTTGGAATAAATGCCAAGGTGCATGTAGCCGTATAAAAATGCCTCAGAGACGAGGGAAAAGTCTTGAGTTTAGAAGGTTCTAGGCTTTAGGCTATTTCAGACATAAAATTTTCACGCAAACACTTGCATCAAATACTAATGCATTAAAGGTGGAAGCGTGAAATAATGAAAAAAAATCGGATAACCAGGAAATTTCGTATTGTAAGCTTACACAAGGAGTACACAAATCATAAAGGAAAACGCATTAAAAAAAACGTTACACCTGGGAGGGATCCAAGATTCTAGAATTGTGAAATTTAGTGCCAATTTTTAGAATTTATTTCAGAATAAATAAATAGACAAATTTTGTAATATAATTTTTTATTACTTCTCATAAAAGTTGCTGAATGAAAACATCTTTTATTTATTCTTATTCGTTTGTTCTTTGAATTCTCCACCTTTTCCTACCTTCTTCGTACACTCTTCTACCAGAATCTCCTCCCTTAAAATTTTCTCATCACTCTCTTGACATCGTCTCCTCACTTTCCTTCCTCTCACATATCAGCCCCATACATGCTCCCATGTCTTCTCTATCCATTCACATAGTCTGCATTTTCTCTTCTCATCTTTCTCCCATTTCGATCTTTTACATCATTTCCTAGTCTCCATCTAGCTAATCTAGTCCACCCCCCCCCCCCCATTCTCTATCAAAATATTTTGACAATCCTTTTTTTTTATCACCTGATACCATTTATTTATCTTCTTTTCCCTGTCCCGTCCCATCTATCACCTGATCTTCCCTATCTTCTTTTTCCACTTCTTCATAGTTCTATATTTTCTTCTTCGCCTATCCTTTGATCTCTTACTCTTTCCTTCTCCTTCCACATCTTTGAAATACTCTGTCGCTAAGTCCCCTCCCTTTCCCATTCTTAGTTTCTCTTCAAATTTCTACGCCCTCTTTCCGCTCTTGTTCTTAATTTATACCTTTGAGCCTATTCTTTTACAATATAACCCGAAGTTCTTAAGTCTACCCTTAATATCCATCTGATATAAATCTTTTGTAACATCTCTATCTCCTTCCTCTCCTTCCTCTCCTATCACTCTCGTATATCTGGACCATAGCCTGAAACCAGCCATGCGAGCGTATCAAACTTCATTCGCTTCTTCCAATCTTTTTAAAGTTTTCTTTGATATATTTGTCTTATCTGTTACATTACCCCCGTCGCGCCGCTTTATTAATCCTTTAATTTCCTCATATGCCACGTATGCCTTCTATGTTTCCAAGTTCTTTCGTTTCAGGCCTAATCCACTCCACTAACACTCTTCTTCATGCATTTCTCATAAACTATTTGTCGCCACACTTTTCTGTTCTGGCATACCTTTTGAGCTTTCTTCACGTCCATGCATTTCCTAATACAAGCTCTTGTGTTTCTATGCCTTTTAATATTTTTCAGAATAAAAGTCTCATTCATAAACTATAATCATTTTTTTATCGGTCTGCCTCTGAATATGCTACCATTCACCTGACCTCGATATATCAGTTTCGTCAGTCGTTCATCTTTTATCCTCTCAACATGTCCAAACCATCACAACAAATTTCTTTTACTCGTGTCAAATAGTGTCTTATCTAGATACCACATTCTTGAAGGATTTACTCGTTACTGGCTTTCCCATTAGCATTTTACCGTACACCATGCTCAGGTATGGAATGTTAACCGTGTTAATGTTACATTTATCTTTTCCTTAGTATGTTCAGACCTTGCTACCGTACAGGACAATGGGTGTAACTATAGAATTATATATCGCCCATTCAACTGTACCTGGCATATTTTCACTCCTGACAATGGATCCTACCCGGCCGATAACCTTTTTACCCTTGTTTATGCGCCTATCTATCTCTCTATCTATCTTTCCGTCATTAGTAAATAAACTACCAAGATTATACATACTTATCAACTCGTTCTATTCTCTCGTCGTTTACGGCAATGTTGCATACTGTTGTACATCTGCAAAAGCTAACCCACGCACCTTCACTGTCCCCAGATCCACACCTTCTTCGTCGAGGTGGGCAATTCTGAGACACTTGTCGATGAATATAATAAACAGCCAAGAGGTCATAACAGATCCTTGTCTACATTGAGAGAAGTAACCCCAAGCTGTTACTGCCTACACCGCAACTGTTACTCGACAGATTCGGAAGGGAGAAAAGCAGTAACAGTTACTGCGCTATCATGAACCGTTTATGCGTACACCGCATCCGCTCGGCGTGAGACAGTAAAGCGAAGCGCAGCCAGAGCTACTGCCGTGGCAGTAATAGTTACTGTTCATACCGCAACTGCGACGTTGAGCGCAATTTTACGCTCTAACAGTAAATGCGAATACGTAATTTCTTATAAATGTTATCTAAAATTAAAAATTTAAAGATTTTTCGGGTTTCATTCGTGTGCGAAACTATGAACGTTGCCGACATTTCGTGAACATTGCAGTTTACTTCTTCAGGGCCGACCACCACCCATCTCAAAAGCAATCGGTCATTAACTCCCTTGTATACAGAGCTGTCTCCATAGAAGATAAAGAAAACTTACAAGAGGAACTAAAAATGTTAAACAAATGCTAATACAAAGCGATTACACAAATAAACAAATTAATAAAGTAATAAGAAGATACACTAAAAAAACAGGTCAACACAACCTACTAAAGAAAGAGAGAGAAAAAAGACCACCATCCTACCCTACATTCAAGGTGTCATAGAACAAATAGGAAGAATTATCAACAAACACAACATCCAAACTATATTTAAACCACCTGCAAAAATAGGACAACTTCTGAACAACCCTAAAGATAAAAAGGAGTCTTTCAGTGATCCGGGTTTATATAAAATGCCGTGTTCTTGTGGCAAAGTCTATATTGGAGAAACCGGGAGGGCGGTAAGTCAACGTGTAAAGGAACATGTGAGTATAGTTAGGCTAAAACATTTCGCACAATCAGCAGTAGCTGAGCATCATATCGAAACAGGACATAGTATTTTATTTGACAAAACAACCGTCATTGCCAAAACGTACAATAAATTTTCAAGAAAACATAGAGAAGCAATCTAAATCTTGAAACACCCTAATAACATCAATAGGGACAATGGATATAATACCAATCCGATTTGGCTTTCCGTGCTCCCGGGTTTTTTAACGAAGACTTGATTGGCCAATCAAGTTCGACCAGTCCCCACCATGGGGACTGAAACTTCAAGTCAGCCCTGAAGAAGTGAACTGCAATGTTCACGAAACGTCGGCAACATTCATACTTTCGCACACGATTGAAACCCGAAAAATCTTTAAATTTTTAGTTTTAAATTTATAATAATGAATCAGCGTGAAAGTATTAAATCTAATTCAAACTCTTCTCGAATATCATCTGAAGTATATAATACTTTATACTTCCAAATTGCAGATGAATAAATGTTTTTATGTTTATTCAAACAAAATATGAAAGAATGGAATTATTAACATAAGTTTGACATTTGTTGTGATTATATAATAAAGAAAAAAGGCTAGATACAATTATTCACCTAAATTGTTTTTAGCCATCTCGAATTTTCGAAAAAATATGAAATCCGGATTTTTGAAAAAAATAATGTAAAATTCAAATTCAACGACTTCGCTTATCCCTATGCGCCGAGTCAGCCTGAATTAAACACGCTTATACATTTTAACAGCCATATTTAGTTTTTGAAAAAATATGAAAATCGGCCGGCTCAACGTAGCTGATACGTCACGTTGCATACAATCGCGTATCGCAACAAGAGCTGCCACGCACGCAAGGAGTCAGGTATCAGCAGTAATTGTTAATTGACGATACCTGACTCGTTACGAAGATACATTTTCGGGTACCTTGCAGTAACAGTCACGGTGTAAGCAGGGATAGTTCGGTCCACGACCGCAAAATTTACTGTATATCTACAATAGGATTTTTTTTCGTGACTATTGCGGTAAGCAGTTACAGCTCGGGTTCACTCCTCTCCTTGCCTAATATCGAAACAGTCACTTAGTTGCCAATTTATTCTCACACTCGCTACGCTACCTGCATATAATTGTCGGTAATTTAAAATGTTCAAAAATTTCCTAAAATTTGGGGTATCCAGAATTTTTCTTAAATTTTCTGTAATTTATGTTAATTTATCGGTAATTCATCATTATTTTCAGTAATTTATGGCATTTAAACATTTCGTGCTGGTACAATAGCTATTCCTAATCAATCTATTAAATTAAACTTCAATACGATAATGGGTTCACCACTTCTGAAAACTGCCGTAAAAAGTCCTTTCAAGGCATTAAAAATGTGTGGAATTCTCCAACACTTCTACAATACAAGCGTAAGGCAAAATTGCAAACATGGTATTGGAATGCCCAAATTGCAATACATGTATTGTAGCGTTTAAAAGTCGAAAATTGTGCGCATGCGCCTCATCGGACCAATGTATCGCTGCATGATCCGTTGCATTTGAAAACTACAACATTATGTATTGTAGCATCACCCTACATTTCGGAAATAAACTTCCAATATATTTAGTGGAAGTTTTATGCGGGAATTTTTAACAGTACAGACATATAATGCTCCACTTTACAAAATGAAGAAGCATACCCAAAAGCGACCTTATTTTGCCTGTCTGAAAAAAGTATTTACTTCGCTCTCAAGGATCCCACATTTTGCAAAATTCAACAGATGTAAAAAAAATAGTATAAGAGGTACATCTTTGATGCAGATGATCAAATTGAGGACAATTTAGTTCTTCAAACTCTTGGACACGAAAAAATTAAGAGGATTCACCGCCGAGTTCAAACGAGTTAAAAAGCGAACTCATCATCTCTATGCCTAAAAAAAGCCTGAAAAAACCTTAGCTTTCAAGGACCCTTTATTTTGAGAAATTCAAAAGATGTAAAGAAATATTGTAGGAGATGCATCTTTGATGGAGAAAAGCCACTTGAGAACGTTTTAATTTCTCGAACTCTTAGATACAAGAGAATTACGAGGACTGACCATCATAGAGGAAGGAAGTGCGCTCTTCAAACTACGCATTACGATTTCCGAAAAAGCTTTTTTAAGGCAGTTGTGAAGATTAGCCATATAATGTACTTCCGAAAACGAAGAAAGATGTCAAAAAATTAGTTCCTTAAAATCTTGGACGCAAAAGAATCACGAGGATTCAAGATTGCAGAGAAAGAAAATGCGCAGTTTGAAATGCGCATCAAATGTGCCGTAGGAAGTCTTTTGGAGGCAGTTGTGAAGATTAGCCATATAATGTGCCACTTTACGGAATGAAGGAACGTATCGAAAAGCGACCTTATCATGCCCATGAGGGAACAAGTTTTTACTTTGCTCTCAAGGATTGTACATTTAAAAAAAATCAAAAGATGTAAAAAGAATAGCATGGGAGATGCATCTTTGATGCGGAAGACCAACTGATGGACGATTTAGTGCTCGAAACTCTTCGGTGCAAGAAAATCTCGAGAACTCACCGTCGCAGAGGAAGAAAATGCGTAGTTCAAACTGCGCATCAATACTGCCGTGAAAAGTCTTTTCAGGGCAGTTGTGCAGATTAGTCATATAATGCGCCACTTTACTTTGCTCTCAAGGATGCTACACTTTGAAAAAGTCAAAAGATGAGAAATTTCATGTGAAATCATCTGAAAAATGGATACTAGTATTTTCATCAATAGATGAAATTCTCCACATGATTTGACATGAAATTGCTTGGGTAAAAAAATACCGTGGGAGGTGCATTTTTTTAAGTAACAGACCAACTGGAGGACGATTTAGTGCCTCAAACTTTTGGACGCAAGATAATCATGAGGATTCACCATGGCAGAGGAAGCAAATGTGCAGATAGAACTGCGTATTGACAATGCCGTAGAAAGTCTTTTTGAAGCATTTGTGAAGATTAGCCATATAATTACTTTACTTTACTTTACTCTCAAGGATGCTACATCTGGATGAATTCAAGATGTGATAAATTCAATATCAAATCATCTGAAGAATGGATACTAGAGTTTTCATCAATAGATGAAATTCTTCAGATGATTCGACATGGCATTGCTTCGGTTTGAAAAAAATAGTATAGAAGGTTCATCTTTGATGCAGAAAACCAACTGGAGGACGTATCAGTGCCTCAATTTCTTAGACGCAAGTGAATCACGAGGATTCATTATCACAGAAGAAGATAATACGCAATTGGAACTGTGCATCAATACTGCCATGATAAGACTTTTTAGGGAAGTTGTGAAGATTAGTCATAATGTGCCACTTTACTTTTCTTGCAAAGATGCTATATCATAACAAATTCAAAAGGTGAGCAATTCTATGTCAAATCGTCTGAAGAATGGATACTAGAAGTTTCAATAATTAACGAAATTTTCCGGTTGATTCAACTAACATTGCTCAGGTTTTGAAAAATAGTGCGGCAGGTGCATCTTTGTGATTAGTCACATAATGTGCCACTTCAGTTTGCTCTCAAGCATGCTACATTTCGAAAAATTCAAAAGATGAGCAATTTCATGTCAAATCATCTGAAGAATGGATGCTAGAATGTTCATCAATAGATGAAATTTTCAGATGATTCTATATGAAATTGCTCAGGTTGAAAAAAATAGTGTGGAAAGTTCATTTTTGATGCAGAAGACCAACTGGAGGACAATTTAGTGCCTCAACCTTTTAGACACAAGATAATAACGAGAATTCACCATTGCAGAGAAAGGAAATGCGCAGTTAGAATTCCGTATCAAAACTGCCATAGAAAGTCTTTTTAAGGCAGTTGTGAAGATTAGCCATATAATGTGCCATTTTACTCTGCTCTCAAGGATGCTACATTTGGAAGAATGCAAGAGGTGGTAAATTCCATATCAAATCATATATGGATACTAGAGTTTTCATCAACAGATGAAATTCTTCAGATGATTCGACATGGCATTACTTAGGTTTAAAAAAAATAGTGTAGAAGGTTCATCTTTCATGCAGAAAGTTTTTCTAAGGCAATTGTGAAGATGAGCCGTATAATGTGCCACTTTACTTTGCTTCGAAGATGCTAAATTTTGAAAAAGTCAGAAGGTGAGCAATTTATGTCAAATCATCTGAAGAATCGACACTAGAGTTTTCATCTATGGATGAAATTCTTCAGATGATTCGACATGGAATTGCTCAGGTGTGCCAAAATAGGGTGGAAAGTTCATCTTTGATTCAGAAGAGCAACTGAAGGACGATTTAGTGCCTCAACCTTTTGGACACAAGATAATCACGAGAATTCACCATTGCAGAGAAAGGAAATGCGCAGTTTGAATTGCGTATCAAAACTGCCATAGAAAGTCTTTTTAAGGCAGTTGTGAAGATTAGCCATATAATGTGCCATTTTACTTTGCTCTCAAGGATGCTACATTTTGACGAATGCAAGAGGTGGTAAATTGCATATCAAATCATCTATGGATACTAGAGTTTTCATCAATAGTTAAAATTCTTCAAATGATTCGACATGGCATTGCTTAGGTTTGAAAAAAATAGTGTAGAAGGTTCATCTTTGATGCAGAAGACCAACTGGAGGACGATTCAGTGCCCCAAACTTTTGGACGCGAAATAATCACTAGAATTCACGATTGCAGAGGAAGAAAATGCGGAGATAAAACTCCGTTTCAAAACTGCCGTAGAAAGTCTTGTTATGGCAGTTGTGAAGATTAGCCATATAATGTGCCACTTTGCTCTCAAGGATGTGACATTCTGAAGAATTCAAGAGGTGATAAATTCCATATCAAATCATCTGAAGAATGGATACTAGAGTTTTCATCAATGGATGAAATTCTTCAGATGATTCGACATGGAATTACTCAGGTGTAAAAAAATAGAGTGGGAGGTGCATCTATGATGCAGAAGACCAACTGGAGGACGACTTAGTGCCTCAAACTCTTGGACGCAAGAGAATCACGAGGATTCACTTTCGCAGACGTATGTTGTAGCGGGAGTCGAGGATTGGCTGCGCAAAGTTGGCGCACCTGAGGGGTGTGCGTCGGAGGGTGCTAGTTTCTGGGATGGTATATATATGGATGGTACGTTGGCAATCCGTCTCATCGTTATATCCGCAACCAGGCGAGTCTGGTTTAACTTTGCAAACCAAGTTAGTTGGTTCCGTTTCATCGGTTCTCGATCTTTTGCCATTAAAAAAGAAAATAATAATAACGATCCTCCTGTGCATCTTGATTCCAACGAGCGCGCTTCCTGTAAGTGATAATAACTTTATTTGTTTAAAAAACTCTTATCGGTAAGTGACTTCAAATCGAAATTCTGCGCGAACTGTTCTTATAACTTCAGCTTCTTCTAATAATATTTATCATCTTTAAAATATATATAATTTTTCAAATCATAATTTTATGTGTGCACTTGTAAAAAAGTTTAATTTTTATGGTCTTCAGCTAAAGTTTTTGCATCAAAAGCTTAAATTCGAACATATTGGGTTTGAGATTTCTTCATTTTTGGAGGTTTTCAATATTAAATTTCATAATGTTGTAGTTTCAAATTCTAATATAAAGAATGCCAGTACAATTTTGACACTACTGAATCTTCCAAAATCACAAATTTTCATATTGAAAATCTTGGCAGTCAGTTTTACATGAAACAATTTTGGATTCAAATACTTTAAATTCCTCGGTTTGAATTTCATTGAGTTCTAAATTTGATCATTTTCAATTTGAATATTCTTAATTGTTTTGTTTCAATTATAAAAGTACAAAAATTTCTGATTTTTTGTATTCTTCAAAATCGTAGGATATCAAATTGAAAGACTTGATATTTACAAAATTTTCTATTTAAAGGATTTCTAATGAAATAATTTTTAATTAATTGCCTCCAGATTAAATTGAAAACAATGAAAAATTGAGTAAATTATTTTGGATTAATTGCATCTAAATTAAATTCAAAACAATAAAATGTTAGGAAAATTATTTCGTCAAAGCCAAGCCTTAAAATGAAAAGATTTTAGTACTAGGCATTGAAATTTAAATTTCTTTTATTTGAAATCTTCTAAAATATTGAACATTTGGAAGTCAACTGGAAAAAGACAATTTAAAATTAATAGGTTTAAAATTTTACAGTTTGAAAAACTGAGAATCTTAGCTATCTTGTTTTTCACTCTTTTTTTTTAATTTTCAATGTAATAACTTAAAGATGTCCAATTTCTATTAGAAGACGTGAGAAAAAACTATTTAACACTGAAAAATATTTGATTGGAATGTTTCAAGAATAAAAAATAATTCTGAATTGAGTGTTAGAAATTGAGAGATTGAAAAATAAAAAATTGTTTTGCTTAAAACAAAAATAGATAAAAATATAAGCATATGAAATTGATACCTCAATTTAAGAGTTCTAAATTTGTTGTTGAACGCTTAATTTTTAATTTTCCTCTTTCAAATGTCATAATTTTGAAATTAAACTTGAAATTATTGAATTCAGAAAAGTATAATCAACCATTTGAATTTTTGAATTTTTTGAATGCTTTAAATTCATTTAAATAATTGAAGTTTCGAAAAGTTTGATTAATTTAAAAAAATTTACTACCACAATGAGAAATATAAAATAAGTACTTAAAGGAAATAAACATATTATAAAACTATACCAATAGAAATTTTTCCATTTTTAATGTTTCTCGTTTATAGTTACGACGTTTTGAATGTTTTTTGTGGAATGATTCAATTTTAAAAGCTTCACAATTTTTTCAGTTTGAACGGCGAACATCATGATAAATTAATTTTTTTATTGTAGAAAAATTTGTCTAATTAATATTAATGTTAAATTTTTTTTTAAACAATTTTAAATTCTAGAATCTTAGAAGCTTTGACTTGGTTGTATTCAATTTAGGTTTTAATTTCAAATAATATAATTCAATTTCTTTGGATTTCAACTAATTCAATTAGCAAATTCTTAGTTCGAAATTATTTAATTTTGTACTTTTTGAAATGGTTCTACTCTCCTACTTTTGTTATTTGTCTGAAATCATTTAGTTTCGTGATTCTTCAATTCAGAATAGAATTTTTAAATTTTGAATGCTTTGAAATAAAATTTTCTTAATTTCGAAGAATTTTAATTTTATATTATTTAATTTCGAAAGCTTTTATATAAAAATGATACGCATTTAATTCCCTTTTATACCATTCGAAATATTGTAATTCTTAAAAATTTAGCTAATATAAAATTGTTTGATTTGGGATGTTTTTGATTCAAAGTCGTTCAATAAAGTTGTTTGCATTTCAAATATTTTCAATTCGATATTAGTTATTATTTCCATGAATTGAAATATTCCAATATTTCAAACATCGTTTCATAATGAATTTTCAAATTGTTTATATTTTTAATGTTACGAAATAAAAATTCAGAGACATATCATGTCATATAAATCAGCAGATAAGAAGCTGTACAATTTTTTTGAGAATATTAATATCCACAGATACGCTAAAAAATTGATAACCATAAGAAAAATAAAATTACGAAAATAATAATATCTGCATACATATTTTTCTAAAACTAGAATTAATCATTTATTGAATTATCAAATTGATTGCGGCAACTTTTAAAATTCCTGAAATACTAAACATTGTTTAATTTTGATTTTTAAATAGTTCATGTTTTTATTATTCAAAAATATAACTCTGGGGACGTGAATGCACATGTAGAAACATTTATTTAATAAATATTTGATCTTGAATAAGTAAAAAACGGTAAAAACCCTTTTTTCATATCTTTTTTATTAATTTATTTTTGTTTGGTTGTTACTTAAAAATAAAATCTCATGCTCTTCAAGTTTGGAATAATCAAATAAACGAATTTTGTATCTTTCAAAACTAAAATTAAGCTTACGATCTGTGTTTATTTAAAAAATTTTTTTTTGCTTAGAACAGTATTTGAAATCACATTTTCTTCAAGCTCCACAGGATATTGTTATTATTCAAATCTTCAGTTTTTTTTATCGAAAACGAAAATTAATTAATTTTTAGGTGCTTATGTACTGTAAATTTAAATTTCCGACGTATAAACGATAATTTCGAATGCCAACAGTTTTTAGCTTTTTTACTCAATCAATTTAAAGAAGCAAGATCGAACTTCATTGCGAAAACTGAATTCCCACTAGCGAACTAAATTTTCTTTTAAATTACATGTTTCACATATTAATAATATCATATTACATAGTTTGTATATTATTATAAATTCTATTAAATTTTGATAGGATTGCAAGTTTATTTAGGAATGTAGTGAATTTCTAATTTGTGTAATGAGATTATGCTGACTTACTGCTCTCTCTGAATGAATTTTACATTTAACTCATGCATTATATACGAATGAAAATTGTACTCTGTTGGGATCTGAAAATTTAAAGTTAGATAATTTACTACAAAGTTCCCTTAAAACATTATTTAAGAAGTTGAAGATCTTCCGCACCTAAATTCGTTATAAAGTTTCCACCTTTAGAATTTTAAATATTCAGGTCATTAGAATTTCCAAAGAATCCCATAATTACAACTTTATAGGGAAAAAATTATTTCATTATCTTTGCAGTACTATTTATTCTCCTCGTATGTTTTATAAATGAAACATTAACCTAATGGAGATGCAAGAAAGTGGAATAAAAGATTTCCGTCTGTTGAATTACTTTTTGTGGCTCTAGAAGCACTTACTTTTATTATCCTTTCTTAAAAATTCAGATTTTTTCGCACATTACATTAGCTCACAGATATAGCAAGTATACAATTGACATTTAATTTATTTTATTTCCATCAAATAAAAAAAAATTACAATTTGGAATAATTAATATATTTGTCGAGCTTGCGATATCAATAAATTCATTATTCTTACGCATTTATTTTTGTCATATAATATCTGTAATTAGGAGTACACAAATAAAGTTGATAAAGTTTTGACACATGTGTTTAATTGATCTATATCTTCACTTAATTGCAATAAAATATTAGAATCAATTTTCCAATTAACTACACAGAATTTTTCAAGTTTGAATAAAATTGCCATGAATTGCAAAGGTTTTTACAAGCTAGGAATCTAAGCATTGAATTGTCAACAATCTTTTTAAAATATATAAGATAGAAATCTACATTTCAAAATTTCTGCAAATTTTGTGATTTTTTTAATTGTTCAAAATTTAAAAAAAAAACATTTTTTCATTTAAAGAGTATTGAAATATGTTTTTTTTTCCGGTCAGATTTTTTGATGATAAAATCCTGATTTAAACATTTATTCTCGAAAAACTTCCTTTTCTTATTTCAAAAATTAGATTCTTAAATTCGTATTCAATTTGCTGCTTCATCTGTTTCTTTGATAGAATGAATCAACTACTAAATCTTTATTTTCAATATAAAAGTTCAGGATTTTATTTTAATTAGGATCTGATTTTCAACTTGTAGCATTTGAAAAAGTAAATTGTACCATAATATGAATGATAAAAAATTTTTTTCTATAACAATGTTTCATTTTATTTAATGGGCAAACGATATTGGAAGTAATTTCTTCCTCCCTATTACATTTGTACAGAGTTATGAATATTTGCACATTTCCTATCTTACAAATCGTTCCTCTCTTTTCAGAATTGTCTTATATTAAAGCGCAAGAATTTTTATTTCTATGAACATAAATTATGTACATACTTAATTTGCTTCTACGTGAAAATAGAAATTCAAGAAATGTAAAGAATTTTTTATATTTATGTAGGGGTGAATATATTAAAGCACAATATCAAGAAATAAATAAATTCACTTTTTTTCTCAAATCAGATTTTAGTCACTTTTTGAAATAAAGTCACTCTAGTCACTTTTTCAAATAAAAATATTAATTTAGTCACTTTTCTTTCTATAAATCAACTCGTTGGTGAAACACTTTTGCATTTAGTTCTATACCTATTTCTGAATTTTCTTGAATTCTTTTGAAATATTTCAGGGTATTTGTAAAGATTCCAAGGAAATTTTAATGTATTGATGGGATTTCTACAAATATTACAAGAATTTGAAATATCTTAGGGTATTTTTAATACATTCCAATAACTTAAAGTGATTTCGAAAAATGTAAAAGATTTTAGGGTATTTTACAAGATTTCAATCATTTTTCAAGAGCTTTCAAAATTTGTAAGAAATTTTGAAATAAGTTTTAAATATTTTAGAGCATTGTGAAAAATTCCGAGGAATTTTCGAGATTTCAGAGCTTTCACTAATTTCAAGGGATTTCAAAATATTTTACAACTATTTTAGATATATGAGAGGATTTTTAATATATTTCAATAATTTGAAATTATTACAAAGGGTTCAAAATATTTCAGGTGATTTCAAAAGAGTTTAAGTCATTTTCAAGAGCTTTAAAAAGTTTCAAGGTATTTTAAAAGATTTCAAACGATTTGATGTATTTCAAGAAATTTTTTAAAATTTCAAGGAATTTTCTCATTCATTTGAATAATTTGAAGACATTTTTGGTTTTAAAATATTTAAGAGTATTTTAAAAAATTCCAAGAGATTTTTAAGAGATTTATAAAATTTCAAGGGATTTTCAAGGATTTTATTTATTTATATTTATCTTCCTGACAGGACCTATAAAATTTTAAGATATTGAACATTATTTCTGGGATCTTCTCAGATTTCCCAGGATTCAACGATTTTAGGTGATTTTAAAGCTCTCAAGGTATTTCAATCAATTTTTCAGAATTACAGGAAATATTCTCAGATTTCATGCAATTTTACAAGATTTTATAATATTTTAAAGGATTGAAAAAAAATCTTATCACGATAAGTGAGCGATTTTGTAAGGTATCAAAAATTTGAAGAGATTCTAAAATATTTTTCTCAATTTCTTTGAATTTATTTAAAATTTCCCCCTTTTTTGGAATTCTTTTAATTTTTTTGAATTCACTTGTATTCTTATAAATTTGCCTAATTATACTCAATTCAATGCTTTTTAAATTTTTTTAATAGTTTTTACTCCATATACAGATAATTAGTTTATCTCAAGTTGAAAAAAAACGTTTTTCGAATACCAAAATTTGATAAATATAATTTTTCATTCTTAAGACCAGGTCGTTATCAACAAATTTAAACTAATGTATTTTTTATTATAATTTACGTTATACGGATTAATTTATAATAAATAAATTTGTGGCGCGTTTTTTATGAGGAAACACAATTAAAAAACTATAACTTTTGCCATTATTTGAAATTGTCAAGTGATAAAATCACCAGTTCACAGCATCGCTCTTTTACGGGTTAAGGATCACTTCCCGTGTCGTGCGCTTCCATAAACTGAATGTCACAGAAATTCAAAATGAAAATATATTTCGTTTTCGTATTTAATTTATCAAAGCAGTAAACCAAATTATATCATAAAATCTATAATAAACTGAATTTCAGAGAATATTTATATACTGGCGTATCTATAGAAGTTATAAATTCGATTATAATCAAATTCTTCTTCAAAAGGTCAATCAGGC
This sequence comes from Andricus quercusramuli, assembly GCA_932178445.1. NCBI lineage: Eukaryota > Metazoa > Arthropoda > Insecta > Hymenoptera > Cynipidae > Andricus > Andricus quercusramuli. The sequence goes on from CAKNXH010061738.1 coordinate 91,037, forward strand.
TGGCCGTATATCAGGGAAAACCTGAAAATAAAAAAAAAATTAGGAAATTTGAAAAAATTTTGCAGAATTCAGGGAATTTCTATAAGAGGCACTTTATATAACTGTCAAGGATAATACATTAAAAAAAATTTACATTTTAATTTTAGCCCGTGTAGAAATCGGGAAACTGTTTGGGGCCAGGATAGACCATCATGACCGCGAATATGGCACTGTCAAGGCCGCCTATTATGGCGCTAGTCTGCCAAGTTAAGACTCTTTAAATGATGAAAAAAAATTATTTGTTTTTAATGTACATTTTTTGATTTTGATACTTTTAAAAACCCTGGATATTTTCGGAAATGAGCAAAAAAATATTTGGATTCGAAAGTAAGAACGGTTTTTAGTCTTGATAGGCTAGCCAGCACCCGATTAGGGCCTGAATCGACTAACTAGATGATGAGGAAAAAAAAAACATTTTTTTATGACTTATTTTTCATTTTTCATACTTTTAGACACCCTGCTTCTCTCAGAAAATGTACAAAAAAATATTTGAATGAGACACTTGGAAGATTTTTTGGATCTGACGGGCTAGCCAGCACCCTATGAGGGCCTGAAAAGACCGTCTATATAATGCCCTAACTGGACGCAAGTCTGCCTCGCTGATTTACTACCCGCGAAATTGTTTTATTCCTTTTGTAAAAGATTTTATATTGAAGATGTTACAAGATGAAGATTTTGTACTTTGAATAATAATGGTAGGGTAAATAAAGAATTGGTAAGGAAAAAATCAGGCAATTTTGAAAATGAAGTTCTGCAGCCACACTGGTATAATCTTGTCAGTAATTTATTTGCGTTTTATTTCTGTTTTGTTTTTCAGTCTCTTCATCCTGACGTTGAGAAGTAATTTTTTTTATTTGTTAAATATGCAACTTTTTGGTGTGAACTTCATTTTTTTAGCTGAGGAATGAAATATTTCGGTAGAAAATTAACTTTCTGCTGAAATTTTACATTTTGGTTCAAAAATTAATCTGTTTTAGTAAAAATTGTATCCTAATTGGATAGATAAGCAACCGTCTGGTTGAAATTTATTCTTCTTTGGTTGAGGATTTAACCAGTTTTGTTGAAAACTGGTCTTTTTTGGGTCGAGACAACTGTTTTTCATTTGAAATTAGAATATTTTTTTGGCTGAAATATCTACTTTTGCATTATTCAGTAAAAATTAATTTTTTTCTTTGTTGAAAATGAAACTACTTGGTTGAAGGTTGAACCGCTTTGTTGAAAAATTTTGTTTTGAAGATTCATCATTTTTCAAAATTCTCTGTAAATAAGAATTTTTTTTATGACATATGCATTATTTAATCCCTTTCCGATGCCTACGAAGCGGGACTAAAGCTCTACTTTTTACTCTCTAGGGACTGAAAAGTGACGTCAGAGGTGAATAATGAAAATTGTGCATCTATGAGCTCGCATTTTACGATTATCAGCCCACTCACCGTAAAAACTCTGAGGAAATTTTGATTGCAGATAATAGAATTTTGCGGTTATTTATGGAAATATACTATATATAACTAATCAAATTACCGGAAATTTATGGACATTTTTGAGAATGAATTTTGGATGATGCATAGCAAGTTACCATATATACTGGTGAATTTACCGTAAATTACCGAGAATTTTCATAAATTTCCGGAAATTCCTGGACTTTTTCTTAAAACTCGTATAACTTTTGAGCTAATTAAGATATTTACGATTCCTTTCCAGATTCTAGTAGAGTTTACCGTCTTCTTTTGAAATCCGCGAGGAAACTGAAAAAATCTTCAAAATTAACCAAATGGCGGCAGTTTTTCTGAAAATGTTAAAAGTCGATTTTTTCAAAAAACCCACACTTATATTTTTTGTCATTTTTCTGTCGAATTTGTACTATCATAAAGAAAATACCCTGTGAGTAAACTCACACGCATTAAAATGCGGGCTAAATTACTTTTGTGGGCAGGAGAATTTTTTTTCATAAAATCGAATTTTCGCATTTTTCTTCAAAACAACAATAGATACAAAAAAAATTTGTGAATATAGTTTGCACATTTAAAAAAGTTCTACAAAAAGTTCTCTTACGCATTTATGATATTTTGTACCATTTCCGAGAAAAATGAAAAAATTCAATTTTCATTTTAGAAAAATTGTCTTCATTCCTGGCTTATGGAAATACCAACCATTTTTGTTAAATATTAAAAAAATATATACGTTTATATAAGGAAAACTCCATGTTAGTTTTATGTGGGCTGAACAGTTTTTATCATCAGAAAATTATTTTTCATAAATTCGAATTTTGAAATTTTTCGCTGAAACAATTTAAGTTACAAAACGAATGCCAATACAAGAAATTTGTTGACTGAAAAGTGTTTTTATTCAATATGTTTAAATATATATCACATTTATCAAGTTATTTTTCAACAATGTATGGAAACTTTATCTGAATCTCAGTTTAAAAAATAAATAATACCTGGATTAACATTCAACAAAAATGGTGGGTATTTCCAGAAGCCAGGAATGAAGACAATTTTTTGTTTATGAAAATTGAATTTTTTCATTTTTCTCGGAATTAGTACAAGATATCATAAATGCGTGAGAGAACTTTTTGTAGAACTTTTTTGAATGTGCAAACTATTTTCTCAAAAATTTTTTTTATCTGTCTTTGTTTTCAAGAAAAATGCGAAAATTCGATTTTATGAAAAAAAATTCTCCTACCCACAAAAGTTATTTAGCCCGCATTAAACTCACAGAGTATTTTCCTTATGATAGTACAAATTCGACAAAAAATTGACAAAAAATACAAGTGTGGGTTTTTTGAGAAAATCGACTTTTAACATTTTCAGAAAAACTGCCGCCATTTGGTTAATTTTAAAGATTTTTTGAATTTCCTGGCGGATTTCAAAAGAAGACGGTAAACCCTACCAGAATCCGAAAAGAAATCGTAAATATCTCAATTAGCTCAAAAGTTATACCAGTTTTAAGAAAAAATTGGGGTTTTTTTGAAAAACAAAGCCAAAAATTCAAATATGCATAACTCTGTAAAAAAAATTTTGTTCGCAAATCGCAAAAATACTTATCGCCTAATTTCCTCTAAAAAACAACATATTTTGTCCCCGAGAGATTCTGCAACTTCAAGTGTAGAACCTGCCTGATTTGAAATGGATTCGGTCCCTGGAAATTTTTTTTAATGACTTCTGGGTAATTTATGGTGAGTTATCATATTTACCGGTAACATTACCGTAAATGACTGAAAATTTTCATACCTTTACGAAAATTCATTAAAATTCTCAAAGAAGAATTTTGGGTAATTTGCCAAAAATTTCCGGGAATTTTTTAATAGAATTTTGGATAATTTGGAATAAGTTAACATAACTTTCATGCTTCTGTATTCAAAATCTAGTGTGGACTGAAATCATAACTGTATTTCAAAAATGTCTGAAATCAAACTGTTTGGTTGAAAATAAGCTTTTTTGGTGAAACTTCATATTTTCGGTTGAAAATTCAACTGTTGTGCAGAAAATTCGTTTTTTGGCTTAAAAATTCAAGAATTTGGATAAACTTTTTTTTCTTTCTTGACTGAAAAATGTTTATTCGTTGAATATTCGTGTGTTTGGACAGAAAGTTAATCATTTCGGTTAAAATTTTATTTTTTTGGTTGAAAATTAATGTATTGTGATAAGAAAAAATTTTTGTTTGCAACAAATTATTTTCGAAATCATCCTTTTTGATTGAAATATCAACTATTATATTTTTCGTTGGGAATTCATCTTTTTATTGAAAATTCAATTACCTTCTAGCCAATTCGTCTTTTGGCTGGAAAAATGAACTATTCGTTTCAAAAACAACAGTTTTTAATTGAAGTTTGATATTTTTTATTAAAAATTCGACCATTTGGTTGAAAATTTATCTTTGCAGCATAAAAATTTGATTATTTTCTTCATTTTATTTTATTTATTTAATTTAAGTTATTTTGCTGAAAATTCGAGTATTTTGTTCTAAATTAATCTTTTCTGGATTGCAAATTCAACTGTATTGTTGAAAATGCAACTTTTTCTGATTGCGGTTTAATCGTTTTTCTATGAAAATTCAAACATTTGGTTGAAATTTAATCTTTGTCGGTTGAAAATTCTACATCTTTGTTGAAAATTGAATTATTTTGTTAAAAATTTAATTTTTTTTAAAAGTAATCTTTTTTGGCCAAAAATGGAATTTTTCTGTTGAATTTTATCCTTTTGAATTATAAATTCAACTTCTTTGGCAGAAAAGTTATATTTTTTGGTTGAAAAAGTTAATCAATTTTAGAATTTTTAGTTTCAATCTGAAGAGGTTTCATACCGTTTTTGATAGATTCAATGTTAAAAATGTTACCAGATGAAAATGCTGGTCTTAGAATATCAAAAGTAAGGAAAAATGAAAAATTAGTCGGGGAAAAATCAGGGAAAAGTCACGGAATTTTGAAAAAGTTTTGCGGCCCACCTCAAAAAGAATTGATCATACCTACATGTATGAGATCAAAATACAATAATTTTAATTTCGTTAAAAATGTTCCAACACAAAAGTATAAAACAATGTTTCGTTAAAATTCAAACTCTATATTGCATTTCTTGAAATGAATCTTTATCTTCCACCTTGAAGATTAAATTTAAAAAAAAATCCGCCCAGAATTACATTTCTCGTACATAAAAGCAGTGAGTTAATAAAGTGTATAACACCCCAGCGTCATCGAATTTTTATAGTTAGGGACTAAATTTGAGCAGAGTATATAAAATTTAAATCGCATTTCGCCCACTATTAATTATTTAAAAATAATTTGTCCTTGCGGTTGTAAAAGTCACAATCTGTTCATTCAGGTCACTGAGAAATGAAAAGAGAATAGAAGTTTATGATGGAATAGCGGACAATTAGAATGAATATGTATAAGTGGATTGAGATTTTAATGCATGCGATTATCCCATACGTGCAAAACCGCAACAAGTTATCAAATTGATCCGTTGTCAATCATTATAACTTTGTCGATATTTCTCGCCTACATTGAAATCGGATTTTTTTCTAGGATTTAATTAAGAATTGACAATATTTTTTATTCATATTTTTATAATATTTGCAATACCTTAGCCAGCTTGAACCCCCTAAGGTTAAAATTCAAGTCAACATTTTTTCGTCGATTTCATTCGATAAATGCCTAAAACAAAACAAAAAAACATATAAACGTAATATTTTAACAGAATTCGCAATCCAAAATAGGAAATATGGGATAGTTTTTCACGAATGTAGGGGAATGATAGGGAAATAATTTTCTTACTAAATTAATGTTCATATAGATACCATATTTAATTTAATTTAAAACGTTTAAGATTTCAGGTAGGAATATATTGCGATTTCCAACAAAATATTTGAATTCTCGACGAAAAAAATAATTTCTCACTAAAAAAGATAGATCTTCAACGAAAAGATTGAGTTGTCAAAATAAAAAATTTATTTTTTTAGAAAAAAATTGACTATTAAACCCTAGAGATGAATTTTCAACCAGGAATGACGATTTTTCAAACACATAGTTGAATTTTCAACAAACAAAAAAATTAATTTTAAACCTTGAAGTTTCATTCACAATCAAATAGTTGAACTTACAAGCAAAATACTTGCAAATTTTGTAAAATATTATATGCAGAATTTTTTCCACTATGTATATTAGGGTGGTCCGAAAATGCATGGTAACATTTTTTGTCATGCTAGAAGATAACGAACTCCCCCCGGTTTTAACTTGAATGTTTTTGGAAATTTTTTTCAGGGATTGGAAAAATTGTATGGGAAAGTATAGATGAATAATAAAAGCCGAAAATATTGTTTAATAAAAAATTATTACTATTTGTTGAGTGGATTACTCACGAACATTGTAGGAAATAATTGTTCTTGTTCACACAAATTCCATTTGTTTTGAATAATGCTTGTTTTTTGGAAATTAGTTTTTTTCATTAAAATTATTACTGTTGGTCTTGTGGAATATTTACCAACATTGGTTAATTAATTTAAATTAGGTAAACAAAAATCTAATCCTTTGAAAGAATGTTTTTTCCAAAAATTCTTCGAACGGGCTTTTTATTATCGTTTATTAACATAAATTTATTTTTAAATATTTTCAAAATGTTTAAACAATAAATTATTTTCTAACTAATAATCAAGTTTGTATATTAATTAATTTTATATTTACATCTTACATTCATTATTTAACAACCCCTAATTTGTTTCAATAGTTCCAATTGGTTTAAGCAATTAACTCATTGTTTAAACAATTCGGAAGTGTAAAAAATGATGGATTTCAACAATCAGAAGTTTTAATATTAATAGCAGAGAAGGAAAATTTACAAATTTTGTAGAGAAATATTGTTCAAACAAATTGAATCTGGTTAAAACTGAATATTCATTTAGTGTTTAAACCATTGGAAAATATTTGAAAACAAATTCATGTTACCTGATGATAATAAACTGTCAATTCGACGAATTTTGATTAAAATTCATATTTTATTATATATTTTATTATAATTAGGTTCTTTTTTAAAAGTCATAATTTTCAGCAACAAGCATTAACACAAAGCATTTGTAATATTTACAATAATTCATCAGATAATTCGAAACTTATAATTTTACTGCGAAGATGTAATTCAAAAATACAAATGTTTCTGAAGTCGACTTGAGTTTTCTATGATTTTTCTTATTAAAACGGATTAGTTGTAGATTTAATTTTAAAAATTTAGAATTTCAATGTAAAAGAACTTCAAGCAATGAAAATCGAATCACGTTTCCAGCAAATTAATTTTTATTCATGTAATAAAAAAGTTAATAAAATTTAATTCAAAGCGCTGCATAATGGAGATCTCCCAATATCAAAATATTCATACAAAAAGTTTCGATTCAGATTGTATATTTGTGTTAATTTTCTTATTTTTAATTTTTCAATTTCAAAATTTCTATCTTTCTATCTGAGCAAGAGTTAGTATAAAACCCGAATTTCATCATAAGCTAAAAATACAAACTTGCATTGAAAAGTTGTTTATCGTCCTTGCAATAATTCGAGGATGAAACACATATGCAGCATCCGATGCAAGTGTAAATTTTAATATTGGGATAGGATTTTCTTGATACTATTTTCACTTTTTCGTGGTGCAGAGATACGTGCAAAAGATACAAAATCCTGCGATTATGCGCAATCGATAAATTTCGATGTCTAACATACATCATAGCCACCTACGCTCCCAAATGCCATTTGTCTAGAAGTGTTTGAAATTCGTCCGACTTCGATAGATTTTACTTCTAAAGTACCGTCCTTCATTTACAGAAACTTTTCCTTTCCGTTTCTTTTCAAATTTCCTATATTGCTCTATTTATCACGAATCAGTGGTTAAATGAATTTGAGCCCGTTCAATAATTCATAATTTATTTATTAGATTATTTTTTGAATGAAAATATATTCCATTGGGGTATACCCCGACTAATGTACTTAAAAAATGTAGAAAAAGTGACTAGTTTAAACTAAAGAGTGACTGAAAGTGACTACTGTTCACACAAAAAGAGGCATGTAAGGTCAATAGAAACACATTTCTATCCGAAAATTTCGATTCTATTACACATTTAATTTATCGGTTTGAATTTAAAAGATTAGATGAAATTTTATTATTGAATTCGGGGATGAAAATCAAAGTAAAAATTACTATACTTATTTTTTAAGTAATGTTCAGATTAATTGTAATTCATTTTATTATAATCTTTTGACAATTGTATGTCGTATTTATATTCCGATGCTTTACAATAGGAACTAGAATCCCAAAAAATTATAAATTAAAATAATTTAAATTTTAATATTGCAGATGTCATGGTGAAAATGCCCCTAAAATAGGGTCAATAGGGTGATTTTTCAACAAAATAGGGGTTTGAGTCATGCCAACCCTCGGCAAGTCACATTACAGGAGCTCTCTTTTCGAGAAATATAAAGTCCACAATAAATTGGCAAAAATGCGACGAGTCACGTTTGTGGTTGATCCCATGAAGGGGGGTGAGGCGCTGTGATCAGTCACATAATTAATATAAGTTCTCCACTACTTTTTGCTATTTTTTTGTGGACTTCATATTTTTTGGAATGAGAGTTGCCGCAATGTGGCTTGCCACAAATATGACTTGCCCCAATGTGACTTAGCCGGGGGTTGGTATGATCAGGACCTCAAAATAGATGAATTTCTAACCGAAAAGACGGATTTTGAACCGAAAAAATTAATTTTCTGCTAAAAAGCACGAATTTTCAACAAAATACGTGAATTCTCAACCAAATAGTTGTATTTTTATACTAAAAAAGATAAATTTTCAACCAAGAATTGAATAATTGAATTTTTGTAAAAACCATTATTTTTCCAAAAAAAAAGAATTTTCTGCAACTTTGTGACACAATTAGACTTTTTTGTGTCTATATATTTTTTTAAATGTACTTCCAAATATTTAATAAACAGAGACATTAGTCTGTAGACTCTGTTCTTCTCTAGGGTTCCGTTCTTTGTACTGTTCTCAAAAGTTCGATTCTTGGTCAACTCAAAATAATAAATTTCAAAAAAATGGTTATACTTAAAAAAACGGAGATGAATTTTTAACTAAAATCACTCATCTCCAACGAAAAAATTAGTTTCTAACAGAGTAGTTCAACTTTCAAACAAGTAGTTGAATTTTCAACCAAAAAAGATAAAATTTCAACAAAAAATACAATTGTTCGAAAAATACAAAAACTTTCAACCAAATAGTTGTATTTTCAGCCAAATAGTTAAATTTCCAACCAAGAGAATGAATTTTTAACAAGAAAGATTAAGTTTCTACTAAAAAACAAAAATTTCAATAAAATCCGTGTATTCTCAAACAAATAATTGAAGCTTTTACTAAAAAAATATAAATTCTCAACCAAGAATGGAATAATTGAATATTAAGTAAAACTATTATTTAAAAAAAAATTGTTGGAAAAGTTATTTAAATTTTCCAAAAAAGAGATGAATCATCAACTTGAGAGATTAATTTTCAAGCAGACAAACAGACAATTTAACAGACAATTTCCAACCACTTACATTTTTAACTTAAGCAAAAGACGAATTTTTACGAAATAGATGAATTTTCAACTGAATACTTATAGTTTCTGCTAAAAAATTACTTTTCGATGAAAAATAAAATAATGAATATAAATATTTTGAAATGTTTATAATGATAGATGATAACATATATATAATTAATCAGGTTAATCATAATAGTATAAGAATAA
>CAKNXH010061738.1:101175-146751 GCA_932178445.1 Andricus quercusramuli
AACGAAACAAATTTTCAGCAAAAAAAATTATATTTTTTACCAAATAGTCGAATTTTCAATCAGATTGTTGAATTTTTGACCAAGAAATATGAATTTGCAACAAAATAGTTGTATTTTCAATAAAATAATCAAATTTTCAACCAAATAGTTAAATTTTGAAATGAAGAAGACGAATTTTAAACAAAAAATACAATAATAGACTTTTGAACCAAAAAGAACTAACTTTAAACCAAAAATAGTTTGGTGTTCGTTTATGGTTTTATTAATTCAGTTCGAGTTTAGTCAGAAAAAAAACAAGAAAAAGGGGAAGTTTCTTAAAAATAGGGGAGAAAAGAGAGATTTTTCAAAAAGGAGAAAAGAATGGAATAGTGAAAACATTAGTATGCAGTCTGATATTGATTATTATTTTCATATCATAGATTACTACACTGAAAAAAAGAATGTCTGGAACCAAGAAAATGCATTTACTTGAATCCTATTTCTTAGCATCAAGAAAATATTATTTATTAGAAGTAGTTTTTATTTAAACCAGACACACATCTTTTGTTGATCTAAAGAAATGAATTCTTTGGCTATATTTTCTTAATTCAAACAAATATTTCTTACATTCAAGAAAACCATTTCTTTGATTCAAAAGGTCTAGATTCGTTGGAATCTGATTATTCGTTCAAAGAAATATTTGTTTGATTCAATGAGTTCGATTCTTTGAATTAATTCGGACGCATTTGAATCAATTAATTGTGCATACTTGAATCAAGTCTTTAAGTTCATTTGAATCAAATTAATAATGATTTAATCCAAAATAGTATTAATTAAGTTAAAAATATATTCATTTGTTACAAAGAGTTCATGAATTTATACCCATGAAGCATTTATTTAGATGAAAAAGATATTATGTTTACATAAATATTTATTTCTTCAGTTGAAGGAGATATTTCATTTGCTTACTAGAATTTAATTATTCATAACAAATAAACATTTATTTCAACGAAGTAATTATTGTTTCAAATCAAGCATTTAATAATTTAGCATAATTTGTTTCAATAGAATACTTCTTTAGATCAAAGAAATATGTTGTTAAATTCAATATACATGTTTTTGATTTGAAGAAATATTTCTTTGGCATTTATGGTGAGGTTTATATACGACTTCTCGCCTTATAATTTCCATGTTGCGACAGCGTAGTGGTCATCGCAGTGGACTTGACACTCGAAGGACCCAAGTTCGATTCCTGCTGGAGGTGGATTTTTCATCGAATTTTTCTGTTTCAGGTTTATCGAGATTTTAAATTATGTGCTCTGTTTGAATTAAATATGTGTAATAATAACAATGTTAATTATAATTTAAGCTGAAAGAATCCATTTGTTCATTTAGGAAAATATGTACTACAGTTGAAGTACAAACTACTTTATTGTACTCGCGCATGGTGCAGGCCAAAGAAATATTTGTTTGAATCAGTGGGATATTTTTTTGCTTCAAATACTCAAAAATTTGATGCGAAGAAATAGTTTTGTGAGCCTATAAAATGTTTGCTTGACAGTAAAATATATTTCTTTCCATCAATTCACATATTCTCATCTCAAAGAAATATTTATTCCTATTCATGGCACATTCATTTGGAACAATGAGTCATTTATTTGGTTTAAAATGAATACTTTTATCTTTAATTAATATTTCTTTGATTTAAAGAAATATTTCCTTCCGACCAATAGGTCGTTCATTGAATCAAACAATATTAACTTAATTCTATTAACATTTGTCTTGCTGAAAGAAATTCTTTTTTTCACTCAAAGTGCATATTTTTATTTGCCTCAAAAAAATATTTCTTTGAAAATAAACAGGACTTTCACTTACTTCAGCCAAGTAAAATTCACTTGGTACAAGTCATCCTTTTTTTCAGTGTATAGACTGCATACATGGATTAATTAAAATTTTCATTTTTTTAGATAAAATCTTAAATGATATGACTCAAAAAGACTAGAGTGGCCTTTTCCTTAAAAAAGTGACTATAGTTACTTTTTCTCAAAAAAGTGACTTAGAAAAAATGATACTAAAAGTGACTTAAGTGACTGTGTGGCTGCCCTGGTTATACCTGATAAGAAATAGTACGAAAAAATTTGAAAATCCATAATGCTTCAATTATAGTTTCATTTAATTATTTCGCTCGTTATTTGCCTATGAATACAAATTTCAGCAATTATATTTATTTGTATTCCTGTCCGGCATCCTGGAAATATTCTATCAATACGTAAATCAAATATAGTAATTAATGACTAAATGAGAATTCGGTTTTAAATTTCCATTTCATCAATGAATATTCATATAGAGCAGTGCTCGTTTCATTACTTCGATTTGTAAATACCAACCTTTTATGTCACAAGTGGGTGTTGGAAAAAAAGTCGTACATAAGAAAGTAATAGAATAATGTATTTATATGTATACGAAAGCTTTTTTCACCTTTTTATTTGAAAAATCAGGATAATAAAAGTTTGCAATTCTTTAGAAATTGTACGTCGAAAATTTTGGAATTAAATAAATATTGAATTTTGAATAATATTTATTACAATTTTCATAGCGTATAGGAAACTGTTTTATAAACTTTCAAAATTGAAAATTACCTAATTTGTAAGGTTTCAAGTATTGAATGTTACACCTTTACGAATTAAAAATAATTCAATTTTGAATGCACAGATTTTCAGAATGACATCTTATTATTCAATTTTCAACATTTCGAGATTTTAATTTGAAAAAAATGCATTTATTTTTAGTTTTTAAATTATTCAATTTTGTTGACCTTAACATGGAAATTGTTCAAATATAATGACTTCTAGTTCCAAAAGTTTGAATGCTTCTCATTTACAACATTTTTAAATAAGAAACCAAATGTTCTACAATTTTAAACATTTCAAATTTGAAACTAGTCAATTTTGAACGCTTAAATTCATGATTGATTTTTTGCTATAATTATTCTGTAAGTTGGAATTACTTGAAAATCATAGAAATCCGCAGAACCCAAATCAAAAAATTGCATAGGTAAAAGTTGACGGTAGTTTACAATTGTATTGCAATATTGACATATATACGTGCATGCATTTTAATATTTTATTTATTATTGTAAAGGTAATCAAAGTCGTTAAATGGACAAATAAAGTTTAATATTTCATTAATTTTTTTTATAAGAAAAATAAATTCGGATGAAAATAACATTTGGTGCACCTGTGATATAATAACAATTTTTTTTTTAAAACTTGTTTTCGGATGAACCCGGTTTTTCATCATCAACCACGAACAAAGTCAAGTGCCTGATGTGAATTTATTATAATTATCATTATGATTATCATTGTTATGTTTCCCCACTTATATTTATTTTTTATATAAAATAAGAGGCGTTTCATTTTTGAATATTTTGTTCATTCCTTTGAAATATCAATTTATTTTCCCTATCAAATAAAAATCACTTATAAAACTAATTCATTGAACTAATTTCTTTGAATAAAAAACACTTCTATTTAAAAATTTTCCACTATTCTTACTTGGCATTTTTTATCATTCTAGATAAAAAATATAAAAAAAAGAATTCCAATCGAGTGAAAACGCTGTACCTTGGATATACGAGACGGAATAATGTGAACAGATGAAACCACTGAAGATTATTATGCAATAATATTTTTATTTCATTTTTGAAATAGAGAGAGGTTATAAATTGAAATCTTATACCATCATATTTTAACGTTACAAATAAGTTACTACATTACTCAATAATGTAAGGAAAACTGGGTTAAATAATCTTGTGAATGTGCTCTTTATTTTATTTTACTAGAAAAAAACATGCACGCTACGTGCGCGATTATTATTCTTTTAGTCTCATGCAATTTTTAATTCAAAATATAAAATTCATATCAATAAGGAATTTTAGTATTTCATAGTACCTATACTATCTATAATGATAGAAAATATAAGCATTGACAATATTTTTATTGATTAATGGTATAAAACGCCAACATAACTTAACTTTGTATATCTACCCTAAAATCTAATGATTTCGTTTAAAATACTTATATCTAAGAAATTGGGAAGAATTATTTACAAATTAAAAATTAAATTTTTTTTAATTTCCATGAATTTCCGGAAAGTTATGAAAATTTTTTGTAAATGATGGTAATTTTATAGGTAAATATGGTAACTTACCATAAATCACCCAAAATTCATTCTTAAAAATTTCCATAAATTTCCAGAAATTTATGAAAAATTTCGATCATTCATGGTAATTTCACAGGTGAATACGGTAACTTACCATAGATTACCCAACATTCATTTTTGAAAATTTTCGGAAATTTATGAAAAATTTCGGTCTCTCATGGTAATTTTGAAGGTAAATATGGTAACTTATCCAAAATTTATTCTTAAAAATTTCCGGAAATTTATGAAACATTTCAATCATTCATGGTAATTTTACAGGTAAATATGGTAACTTACCATAGATTACCCAAAATTCATTTTTAAAAATGTCCGGGAATTTATGAAAAATTTTGGTCATTTATGGTAACTTTGCAGGTAAATATGGCAACTTAACCAAAATTCATTTTTGAAAATCCCCGGAAATTTATGAAAAATTCCGGTCATCCATGGTAATTTTACAGGTAAATGTGGTAACTTACCATAGATTACCCAAAATTAATTTTCAAAAATTTCCATAAATTTCCGGAAATTTATGACAAATTTCGGACATTCATGGTAATTTTGCAGGTTAATATGTTAACTTACCCAAAATTCATTTTCAAACATTTCCATACATTTCTGGAAATTTCTGAGAAATGTCGGTCATTTATGGTAATTTTACAGGTATATACGGTAAATTTCCATGAATAACCGCAAAATTCTATTATCTGCAACCAAAATTTCCTCACAGTTTTTACGGTGAGTAGGCTGATAACCATAAAATGCGAGCTAATAGATGCATAATTTTCATTATTCACCTCTGACGTCACTTTTCATTCCTTAGGGAGTAAAAAGTACAGCTTTAGGCTTATGTACAGCTCCATAGGCGTCGAAAAGGTGTAGATAGAATAATTTCAATATTGAAAATGTAGTTTTTAATTAATATCGATTTTATAAAAAAAATCGTATCTAAATTTGATTTATTACTTCCTCATAGAGGGAGGTTTGTAATGCCCTACATTTTCAAAAATACTTTTCTGACGTTTTTTGATATAATTCGACCCCAGGAGCTCGAAAATAAAATTTAAAAAAATGTATGTGTGTGTATGTGTGTGTAACTTCTTTCCGATCACCGTATTTCGAAAAGTAAAAAAGCTACGATCATGAAATTTGAATGAAGTGTAGCTCCGATTGATATCCAGGTCGGATAGGATTTTGAGCTAGATCGACCATTCAGAAGTAGTGTTTTGTTCGCGTTAAGAGATTTAAAAAGAAGAATTTTATCTTGAATTATAACACTTAAAAAAATTATTTATTATTCTGTTTATGTAAGAAGAACGTTTTTAATATTCAAAATACGACTATATTGCATCCAGAGTATTTGTTCGCGTCCTTGAGACAGATCGATTGACCTATTGATGAATTTTTTATGACTCACCAGTACCGATTTATGAAGTTAAAAATAATTGTTTATCCTGTTTATATGGGAAAAACTTTTTTGATATTCAAAACACGACAATATTACATGTAGAGTATTTGTCCGCGTCCTTGAGACACATCGATTGACCTATTGATGAACTTTTTATGATCGACCATTACCGATTTATGAAGTTTAAAAAAAATGTGTGTATTCTGTTTATATGGGAAAATGTTCATATTATAAGTACTATAGTACTGCATCCGACATGTTTGTTTGCGTCTCCGAGACACGTCGAATGACATTGAGGGACCTTCTATAACCTCTTATGATGTAGCAGTACCGATTTATAAATTAAGAAAATATGTTGTTTATCTTGTTGATATATGGAAAACTTTTTTAAAATTGGGACAACTATAATGTATTTAATATATTTGTTCGCGTCTTCGAGACGCATCGATTGCCAAAATTGAGAACTTTCCATGATCTACCATAACCTATTAATATCGTTTCGAAAATTTTCAACAAAATTAGTTTCCTTGTTTATAAAAGGATTTGTTATATTGGGAATTGGACAGTACTGTATTTGATGTAATTGTTCGCGTCTTCGAGACGCGTGGATTGATCTTTTGACGAACTTTCAAAGACCATTATTGATTAATCAATAGCTACTCAGTAAGTTTTAAGGAAAGTTACGTTGTTTCAATGAGGTTTCAATTTGAATTATGAAACTACCGCAGGTTAAATGTTGTTCATTGTAACATAACAGATGAATTGTCATTTTGATGGGTCCTTTGGTTCTCTGAAAATAAAATTTTCGAAAAGACAGAAGCATAAGCATGAAAAATACTGAAAGTTTCTATTTTTTTCTTTTCTTAGGCAAAACCTCTATCTATGAGGAAGCAAAATGCTCATATAATGAGCACAAATAAATACAATCATAGTGAATTCGTCCATAGAACTTCGCAGCCGTATTGAATTCTGTGTTATGTTTATTATTAAATACTTTATTTAGATAACCATATATGATCATAAACCTGAATTCCACAGAATTTTTATTTTAAACAAAGGAAAACATGACAACTTTATTCAATCATAAACACGGGTTTCGCGACAACAATAGTTTCGAGATAATAATTGAAAATGCCGCCATGTACTTTTGGAAATTGGATTTCATTGGATGGAACATTAAAATAAAGTTTTCGATACGTGTACATTAGGGTGGGCCATAAAATAATTTTTTTAGTTTTTCAATCGTGATAGGAAAAATCTCATTCTATATATAGAAATAGATTTCTGTGATTTTTTACAGATTTTTAGAACGATATCTTTCGTTAGTAGAAAAACTAAAAAAAAATCGGCCCAGCCTAACGTACATTCATTTAGACTTGATCATGCTTATTATTATACTTTTATGATTGAAAGACAAAGTCAATAATATTGGTTTGGTGGTAACCAAAACCAAAACTCCGTTCTTAGACTGTTTTCGATCAAATCCAAGTAATGACATTTTTTGGTATTTACAGTCTTATAAAAAACAACACATTTCAATTATGGTGTCAACATTTTAATATGATCAACGTTTCGGCTCGGCTTTGAGCCATTCTCAAGATCGGAACAAAATAGTTTTATAAAATATAATAAATTGAAACAAAAGTTATGTAAAGAAAGTTGAAACACCAAACTATGAGTAAATACATATCATTTGGTAAAAACTAAAAACATTACCTGAAGTCGAGTAATTGTCGGAAAAACATTAATAATAAACTGATGTAACGTCAATTTTTTCGTAGTCATAAAGACAAAAATTTTCAGTAAAAGAAAGAGAAAGTATTTAATATTCAACAGATAGTAGGTGTACTGAGGATGTAGAGACAGGTTTACAATTGAAGTGTTGGGACTTCATTATGCTATAAATGGAATGGAATCGAAACCAAACCATCGTGTACAATAGTCCATGATATCGTTTGCATAAACTACTAATGCGACGATACCACGAGACAATGAGGGAGATTTCCACTTTCCACTTAACCTTACACGAGGCAATGAAGGGATGTACCAGACAACGAGATATTTCTCGTTTAATGTCGTCTAATTGATCACTTCTAATCTTCTATCTTCAGAATTAAACTCTTTTATTAATACACTGATTAATAGCTTCTCCTTTGTTCAGTCAACCACCTGTTAAAATTCACAACAATTGTCCCAGCCAGAAGAATATTTTTAGGTATTTTGCGAGATTCTTCAACCAATTGGTCAAAAATATTTAAAAACAACAAAAAAATGTATCTTTTGAGCAGTTGATTAAAAGGTGTGGGTACTTAACCAAATCACCTCTAATGGGCTGATAATAAAATTACTTATGATATTTTGAACCAAAGCTTGAACCCGCCAGGATGAGTTTTTATTCAAGAGAGACGAATTTTTAACCAAATGGTTGAATTTTCAACCTACGATGACGATTTCTCAACCAAACTGTCGAATTTTCAAACTAAAAAGAATTAACTTCGACAACAAAGAGTTCGATTTTGAGCCAATAGTTGAATCTTCAAGCCAAAAAGGCGAGTTTCTAACAAAGCTATTCAATTTTTTAACAAAAAAGTCTTTTGGATCATCATTTTAGCTAAAAGTTCATTTCTTCAGTTGAAAATTTTATCATTTTGATGATGATTTGCTGCTTTCTTGATTAAAAATTAATTATTTCGACTGAACATTTCGCTATTCAGGTTTTGGTTGAGCATGTATCTTTTTAAGATGAAAGTTCAATTATTTGATTAAAGATTCATGTCTTTTGTTAAAAATTCTACTTTTTTGGTAGAAAGATGGAGATTCTGGAACTAACCTTTTTTTTTGAAGCTTCAATATCTTCGGAGATATTCCAGCTTTATTGTCCAATATCACATAAAACATGAAAAAATCATATTGCGCACATGTAAGGACGTGAAAAAACATAAGGTCATTTCCGTAAACATGAGGTATTTATGAAAATGAATATATAATTCAAAAATATGAAAATAAAAATAATCAGTTTATAGGTTTTATTCGAGGAATTAAGAAATATTAAAATTAATTAATAATTTGTTTTCCTATTTTTTTTAACATGTATCAGGCTTCAATTTTAGCCCTGTGAGAAACCCTTAGCATTTTTTATTTATTTGATACAAGATTTCAAAAACAGCCGAAAAAATGTTGTTTTTTGTTTTCACTTTTTAAATATGTTTTTCTAAAAAATGCGAAAAGGTAGAACTTTTTCGCTTTCGAGAACGTATTCTACGGGGAAAAAGCATTCTAAAATGTCTCATCAATTGATGTTAAACAAACTCTTGTTACTTAGTGATGTCAATCCTCTCAGCTAAAAATTTAACTATTTGATTGCAAATTTATGTATTTTGTTAAAAATTCGTATTTTTTGGTTAAATTTAACTGTTTATTATTTAGAATTATAATACTTTTTGGTAAAAATATCAACTGTTATGTTTTTTGTTGGAAATTCATCTCTCTGGATGAAAATTCAAATCATTGGTTAAAAATTGAACTTATTTCTTAAAAATTAAATTTTTTGAGTGAAAATTCAACTGTTTGGTTGAAAAACTGTTCTGTCAACATTTTGAATGTTTTGCAGAAAATTCGTCTTTTTGTCTTGAAAATTCAACAATTTATTAGAAAATGCATGTATTTTGCTGAAGATTCGTATTTTTTTGTTAAATTCAACTGTTTTAAAATTATAATATTTTTTTCGTTAAAATATGAAATACTACATTTTTTTTTGAAAATGCATCTTTCTAGGTGGAAATTCATCTCATTACTCAAAAATTCAACTAATTCCTTTAAAATTAACTTTTTTCATTGGGTGAATCAATATTTTAGTTGAAAATTCAACTGTTTGCTTGAAAATTGAAATTATTTTTCAAAAAATGGTTTTTTGGTTTAAAATTAATGATTTCAACTGAAAATTGAACTATTTGGTTAAAAATAAACTATTTTCTTCAAACTTCAAATATTTTTGTTAGAAAATTAACCATTTGTCTTAAGAATATAAGGTATTGTTAAAAAATGCAATTATTTTAAAGAATTTGTTTTCCAAATTAAAAAGAAATTTTTTAAAATGAAAATTCAACTATTCTATTTTGGGTTAGAAGAGATCTTTTTTAGTTTAAAAATTCAACTATTTTGTTACAAATTTATATATTTTGTCGAGGATTCGAATTTTTTTATTAGGTTCAATTGTTCCTGATTTAAAGTTATAATCCTTTTTGGCTGAAAAATCAACTATTACATTTATTGTTGAAAATTTATCTATTCATTTTCATTGTTTGAAAATTGGACTAACTTCTTCAAACTTAATTTTGTTGTTTAAACAATCATAATTTTAGTTTAGAAATTGAATCTTCGTTTAACGTTAAACTAATTCTTATTTAATTAGTTTTTTGGTCGAAAATTAATTTTTTATACTAAACATTTACCTATTTAGTTGAAAATTCAACTGTTTGTTTGAAAATGAACGCTTTTGTTAAAAATTCAATTGTTTTGTAAAAAATTCGTGTTTTGTCTTGAAACTTCAAAAATTGAAAAATTCAACAGTTTTCTAGAATTTTCTTTTACATTTAAAATTGGTTTTTTAAATAGTGATTTAACTATACCATTTTTGAGTTGAAACTAATATTTTTCAGTTCATAAATTCAACTATTAGGTAAAAAGTTTATGAAATTTGTTAAAAATTATACTATTAGGGGAAGAGATTGATGTATTTTGTTGAGAATTCGTGTTTGTCAGTAGAAAATTAATCTATTGGTTGATAATTCAATTATTCGGTTGGAAATTCAAATATTTTGTAAAAAGCTCCTCTTTTTGAATTGAAAATTGAAAATTTCGAAATAATTTTCTTATGTTCATTGAATAAAAAAATTGTTTTAATTGAAAATTCACCTTTTTGATTCGAATTTTTTTCATTTGGAAGAAATTTAATCTTTTCTAGTTGAAAACGAATCGCTTTAGATTGAGGATTCAACTATTTTGTTGAAAATTCGTCTTTTTTCTTTAATTCAGCTTTTTTTATATTCAAAATGAAAATCTTCTCTTGATAGTAACTATAGTAGTAATTGAACTACTGAACCGCTATCACAGTGGTTTGAAACGGGAATTTACTGTTCAGAATCACCCACAGTCCGTATTTCAAAACAGATAAAAAATTTTGTTAGAAAAATGCTAATCATTAAATTTCTAAGAGAACTTTTGTTTGCGATTTGTTAATTTCTTCACAGAGCAACAATATATAAACAAATAAAGTTACAAAATTGGCCATTTCAGGCCATTTCATACAAAAAGAAACTCATTATTAGTCGGAATTATTGCACCTTTATTCGAAGAGCAGAAACGTTTTTTATAAACAAATTCTTATTATCGTTTTTTTTCTTACAGAAAAAATAGTTTCATTCGCGTTAGTTGCCAAGATTATTCATAAGAGTCATAATTTGAGGCAAAAAATTAGCATAAGTTAACATTTACAAACATTTTTATAAACAAATTCTCAATAAATGACTTTTTCTCATAGCTAAATGGATTTTTCTAACCAAAAGTAATTCAAGATTGTCTTTAAAGATATTTGTATACTTCAAGCTTTATCAAACTTAATCAATATAGATTGTTAATAACAATTTTGTTGAACAAATCTCCCAATTGGCCGTTTCCTCGTAGAAAAAAAATTTGTTCTTAATTTATTATTCGAATTACATTGTTTGCAATTACTAACTAACGAAACTATTCTAAAAATAATTTCTGTGGTTTTCATAAATATTTTTGTCTAAACAAAAACTATGATTTATCATTTTTATATACAAAAGAGATATTCTTTCACTGAAGTTATACGACAATAAATAGTGGCAATAAATATTAATTCGAGTGCTGAATCTTCATTTATTTATTCGAAGTATTTGATAATAATCTTATCATTATTATAAATATTAATTATTGTTACTGCACTTTACTGATCTTCTTTCTATGTGAAAATGGTAGGAATACATTTTTTGTTTACAAAATTATTAATAAAAAACATGTATGTCAATTTCTAATCAAATTAGTTGTTTCAATATCTAAATTTAGCTCATCACAAAAATAATTGAAAAAAGGATAACTTTTATTCAATAAGTAAATGGAAGATTGTGCCATTTTTCAGAGAAATTGTTATAATTGTTATTGAGTGTCTCATATCCAGTTTTAGAATCACTGTTAGTTTATTGTCGGATAATTTCATTGAAAAAAGTCTGGATTGTATGTAAAAATAATGAATGTTAGTTTTTATGGAAAAAGTGTTTATAAAAGTCAGAAAAATCAATTTAACTATGAGAAAAACTAATTTAGTGAAAATTTATTTGAAAAAATGTTTGTAAAAACAGTGAATGTTAACTAATGCGTGAAAAAAAACCAATTTTTTCTATGAGAAAAACACACTAGTAAGAATTTGTTTATGAACATTGTTTTTAATTAATTTGTTAAATATTATCAGGATTCTTTCTGTTTTTCAAGAGCCGGTGCAATAATTCCGACTAATAGTGATTTTCTTTCTGTATATTTCGTGAGATAAAAATTCATAAAGCTGAAATTTCCAATTTTGTCAATTTATTTGTTTATAGATTGTAGCTCTGCAAAATAATTAACAAGTCACAAAATAAAGTTCTCTTAAAAGTTCAATTCTGTGCATTTCGAAAAAAATGTAATCAGTTAAGAAATACGACCTGTGAGCGATTATAAACAGTAAATTCCTATTCCAGACCGCTGCACAAAGCGAAAAAAAATGACTTTTTTGTTTCAAAATAACGTACAGCCCACAAATATTGACCGATTCCGACGAAAAAATTCGAAAAAAAGCTGATCAAATTTATAAGAGAGTTGTCGAGCCTGATTTTCAAATTAGGAATCCATTTTTTTTATAAATAAACAAATATGATGAAAAAATTGCCATTTTTTCTATTTGACGTTCCTGGTGCTCGTCAAGAACAGAAAAATGGTTGAAATCGCCTGATGTTTATAGAGTAATATTAGTTGAAGATGCTTCAATATTATATAATGAACGAAGAAATTTGTTATAAAAGAATTATTTGTTGAAAGTTTTTACATTTTTACGTTATACATTTTTTCAAGTTATATTCCAAGAAATATGAATAAAAAGAATATTATGACACAAAAAATTTCTGTCAAGATTATAATTCTTAATATTATAAACAAATGCATTAATCAGGCATTTTTTGCTAGAAAAATTTGTTTTTTTCGATGTCAATTTTTTTAAGTAAGAACTTTGTGATAATTTTAGCAAAATTCATAATTTTTTGATTAATCTCATGACTTTTTTGTAACAAATTTCATAAAAAAAATATATTTTTTGGGCTTTTTTGGCAGAAAAATTTGTTCTTTTTTTCAATGCCAGTCTTTTCAGTTGGGAACTTCATGACAATTTCAGCAAAATTCATAATTTTCTGATTTTTCCAAAAACATTCAAAGAACAAATGCATTATTGGGGTATCTGTCAACGGAACAATTCTGAGAAACTTAAACTGAAAGGACTGAGATTAAAAAAAAAAACTTTTCCGTCGATAAATACACGAATAATGCATATGTTTATTAAAATCGTTCAAAACATCACAGAATTTATCAACTTAGTATGAGTGTTAATGGAATTATCATCAAATTCCCTATTAAAAAGACTGAAATCGAAAAAAAAAAACATTTTTTCCATTGAGAGATGCCGGAATAATGAATTTGTTTATTAAATTTGTTTAAAAAAAAATCTAAAATTTATCAAAAGATTATTAATTTTGCTGAAATTATCATGAAGTTCCCAATTGTAACGAGAGACATCGGAAAAAACAAATTTTTCGTCCACAGATGCCCGAATAATACATTTGTTTGTTTAATTTGTTTAAAAAATAATGAAATTTTTAAAACAATCATGTATGTTGCTGAATTTATTATGAAGATCCCAATTAAAAAGTCTGACATCGAAAAAATAATTTTTCCGTCGACAGATGCCCCAATAATGCATTTGTTCATTAAATTTGTTTAACGAATCATACAATTGAGCAGAAAATTATGGATTTTGTTGAAAGTATTATAAAGTTCCTAATTAAAAAATTTGACATAGGAAGAAATGAATTTTCCTGTCGACAAATGTCTGAAAAATGCATTTGTTTGAAAAATCATAAAAATTATCAACTAATTGTGAATTTTGCTGGAACTGTCATGAAGTTCTCAACTGAAAGGACTGTCATTGAAAAAAAAAATGAATTTTGCTGCTGACGAATACCCGAATAATGCTTTTTTTATTAAATTAGAACAAATCATAAGATTAATTAACAAATTATGAATATTGCTAAAATTATCATGAAGTTCCTAATTAGAAAAGTTGGCGAAAAAAAAAGAATTTTTCTGACAAAAAATGCCTGATTAATGGATTTGTTTATAATATTAACGATAATATGAGAAGGAGAAATTGCTTTAGCACTATATTGTTTCTATAAGAATTTTTTGCATATAATTTAAAAAAAACGTGAAAGTATGGAAAATCATAGGAAACATTCTTCCACCAAATAAGTTGTTTATAAAATGTTTCTTTGTTGATTAAATAATATTGGAACATCCTTAAAAAATCTTTTTTTCCATGAAACTTAGACAATTTCAACAATTCGCCAGTTATTAACGAGCACCAGGAACGTCAAATAGAAAAAATGGCAATCTCTGTTCATATATTTTTATTTATAAAAAAAAAATGGAAGCCTAATTAAAAAATCTGGCTCTGCAACTCTCTTAGAAATCTCATCAGCTTTTCTTCAACTTTTTTTTGTCCAAATCGATCAATATTTGTGGGCTGTACGTTATTTTGAATCGAAAAAGTCATTTTTTCCCACGTGCGCTGTGATCCCGAAGATTATGAAAGAGAGAATTTTGAATAAAGTTCGAACCGACCTACCGATCATAGGTCCAGGAGCACTTTTGAGTTTAAAGCTCTCTGGCAAGTTATCGTGTCAATCGATATTCTCAGGCAGCCACTAGATTGAACGTCAAAGTTGTCGCAAGCTCACTTACGTCTATCTACTCTCAGGTGGAAGGAGGATGGACTGATGATAGAGTATACACTGTAGAGCAACAGGTAACTCTACTCACTCTGATGGATCCGATCAAAACTTTTCAAGTCTATCAAAGTTCTCATCACAGAATCAGTCATCACAGTAGGCTGCATCCGTTCCATAGAGACCATGGACCATTCATTCATCCACTTTTAACACTGTCCACCTATCTTTCCCCTTTCAATTAACTTTCTGACTTTTGATCGTGAGGGATCGTCTATAAACTATACACGTTACTAATGATAAATTTTGAAGAATTCTTCTTTCCTCTATTTTTAAAAAACATACCCTTTTCCCCCTTTTCCCCTTTCCCCCCTTTTCCCCCTTTTCTCCCTTTTTCCCCTTTCCCTCGATTTTTCGATTAAATGCGAACTAAAGTAGACTTTAAGAAGTCTACTATTACATTTTTGATTTAGAACTCATCTCGTTTGGTCAAACATTTTAGTATTTTGTTAAAATTTTTATTATTTCATTGAAAATGCAACTATTTTGTTGATAATTAATCTTTTTTTATCAGAAATTAAGCTACTTGGTTGAAAGCTGAACTACTTTGCTAAAACTTCATCATTCGGATTGTACATTCATCTTCTTGATGGAAACGTCAACTATTTCTTTTTTAGAAAATTAATCTTCTGGGTTAAAAAATCATCTTTTGGGATAAACTTTTTCTTTGGAAATTAATTTTTTTTAAGAGTTATCATTTTAGCTGAAAATAAATCATTTTCAACCAAAAATATTAATTTTCGACAACAGAAACGATTATTCAATAAAATAAATGCATTTTCAACTATTAAGATACATTTTCAACGCCTAAAAGTGATCCAGGGAAAATGTAATTTTTCACCGGAAAAGAGGGAAATAGTCTATTTTTTTTTTTTTTTTGAAAATTAAGTGACCACCCTAATTCATTTGAGATAATTTGGAATTCACCCTAAATTCTTATTAATTTAACCTGAATTCTTATGATTTTTTTAATTTTTTGGAATTCCCTGGACTTTTTTTAGTTCACTCGAATTCTTCCAAATTGACTAGACACAATGCTAATTCTTTTTTATTGAAAAGACTACTGATATATTTTGGTTCAGGATTCATCTCATTTGGTCGAAAATTGACCTGTTTTGTTGAATATTTTTCTCTTTGGATGCAAAATTGGTCCTTTGAATTGAAAATTAATATTTTGGTAGAAAAGTAGTCTCTTTGCCTGAAAGTTCAACGATTTGCTTTTATATGCAACTGTTTGATTAAAAATTGAACTGTTTAGTTGAAAATTAACTTTCTGTTGAAAATAAAAATTTTCTGGGTAAAAGTCGATCGCTTTCTAAAGCATTCGACATTTTAATTACAAAACTCAACTTTTTTCTTGAAAATTCGTCTTGTTAGGTTTGGTAAGCATCTTTTTTGGCTGGAGAATATTTTTGATTTGGAAATATTTTTGATTTGGAATTCATCTCGTTTGATTAAAAATTTTATTATTTTGCTAAAAAATGTACTATTTTGTTAAAAAGTAATCTTTTTTGATCAGAAATTGAGCTACTTGGTTAAAAGTTGAACTACGTTCTTAATTTTTTTTTCAATTGTACATTCATCTCCTTCGTTGAAAAATTAACTATTCCATTTTTAGAAAATTAATCTTCTGGGTAGAAAAATAATTTTTTGGGACGAACTCTTTCGTCGAAAATTCATTTTTTTTATGATCCATCATCTCTGCTGAAAAATAATCTCTTCTGTTGAAAATGTAACTATTTTATTGAAAATGTTTTTTTTTTGTTGAGAACAGTTTCATTTGCAATCAAAAATATTAATTTTCGACCAAAAAAAAAGATAATTTGATCAAATACATGCATTTTCAACTATTGAAATAAATTTGCAACGCCTAAAAGTGATCCAGGAAAAATTTAATTTTCCATCGGGAAAAGCGGGAAATAATTTGAATTTTTTTTTTAAGATTAAGTGACCACCCTGGAAGGATTTCGTAGAGTTTCAAGGATTTAGAGAGATTTTCGAATATTTGTAGTAAATCATTTGTATTAATTTGGAATTCACCCTGAATTCTTTTGAATTCTCTGGACTTCTATAATTCACTTGAATTCTTCCAAATTCACTAGACTCAATGCTAATTCTTTTTTATTGAAAAGACATCTAATATATTTTGATTTAGGATTCATCTCAGTTGGTTGAAAATTGACCTGTTTTGTTGAATATTTTTCTCTTTGGATGAAAAATTGGTCCTTTAAATTGAAAATTCATATTTGGTAGAAAATTCTTCCCTTTGCTTAAAAGTTCAAGAATTTGATTTTAAATACAACTGTTTGACTAAAAATTAATTTTTTTTGTTGGAAATTGCACCATTTGGTTAAAAATTAACTTCCTCTTGAAAATTCATATTTTCTGGCTTAAAAGTCAATATTTTGGATTTTGAAATATTTGTGATTTAGAATTCATCTCGCTGGGTTAACATTTTTAGTATTTTGTTGAAAATTTTATTACTTTGTTGAAAAATTTACTATCTTGTTGAGAAGTACTCTTTTTAAATCAGAAATTGAGCTACTTGGTTAAAAGTTGAACTACCTTGTTGAAATTGTTTATGAATTGTAGATTCACCTCCTTCATTGAAAAATTAACTATTCCATTTTGAGAAAATTAATCTTCTGGTTTAAAAAGTCATCTTTTGGGATGAACTCTTTCGTTGAAAATTAATTTTTTTTTAAGATTCATGATTTTAGCGGAAAATTAATCTCTTTTGTTGAAGATGTAACTATCTTTTTGAAAATGTGTTTTTTTTTCTTTTTTTTTTGTGTTGAGAATACATAGTTTCAATTTCAACCAAAAATATTAATTTTCCACCAAAAACAAAGATAATTGGATAAAATACATGCATTTTCAACTATTAAAATAAATTTTCAACGCCTAAAAGTGATCCAAGAATATTTTTTCTCAGAATTAATCTCATTTGGTCGAAAATTGAGCTGCTTTGTTGGATATTTGTCTTTTTGGATTAAAAATTGGTCCTTTGAATTGAAAATTCATATTTTGTTAGAAATGTCGTCTCTTCGCTTAAAAGTTCAACGATTTGCTTTTAAATGCAAATCTTTGACTGAAAATTAATTTTTTTTTTTTGTTGAAATTTGAACTAAATTGGTTAAAAATTAACTTTTTGTTGGAAATTTATATTTTGAAACTTAAAAGTCAATCGCTTTCTAAAACATTGGACATTTTAGTTTCAAAACTCAACTTTTTTGTGGAAAATTCGTTTTGTTATGTTGAGTATGCATCTTTTTTGCTTGTTCAATTATTTAAAAACTTTATATAATAAATCAATTATTAATTATGAAGTATAATTATATCAATAATCATTATAAACGCTTGAAAGTTAACTGGGAAAAAAGTAATTTTTGAAATTTTCATAATGAATCCTTCATGATTTCATCCCCTGATTTTCAAATAAACTGTGCCTGCCACTCAAATTTGAAGATTTATGGTGTTAAAAACGAAAATTTTCACAATTAAACAATTACTTTTAAAACGGTTAAAGTTTTTAGAGAATCTATTCAAAATTGAACAATTCTAAATCTTATAAAATTTATATTGATAATAATCGAAGCTATATTTTCCTAAGTGGTTTTTCTGTTAGCGAATATGATAAATAACGTTTGGTTTAATTAATTACTAATTGAATTCCATTCTTTTGGACCCTAAAACCAAAACCCTTTCACCACCAACTATTTTACAATTTAATTTTGAATCTCAATATTTTCAATTATTGCTCAGATTTTCAAATGCTATTTATGTTAGAAATAATTCCCAAATCAATTTTTTTCAATTACTGAGTCAGAGTGGTTGGAAAAGGGATTTTCGGTCGTAAAATGATGAGGGTATGGAAAAGAGGATTTTGTATTGCAAAAGGACGAGGGGATAGAGATAAGGATTTTTAATTATAAAAGACGTTTTGAGGAGAAGGAAAATGCCATTTTTCCTGCGCTTCTTTATCATCTATTGTTTACTATTAACTTATTATTTCTAATCATCATTTATTATTCAAATATTAAAATCACAGAGGAATTTTATCACATAAATTGGCATTGGAAAATCAAAATTTTTAAATCTTAAGACAGAAAATTGAAAATTTGAATATCAGGTATCGCTTGAAAATAATAAAATTTGAACTAACAAATTATTATTAATATTATACGACCAAATTCATCTGCGGTACATTCTCATACCCAGCAAAATATATTTAATTTTGCCAAGTTTTAAAAGGTCTAAAATCGCTTTTTGAAACTTATTCTAAAATTTGTATAGGGTTCCTTATAAAAAACAGTTCTTAATATGTTTTATTGTTAATATTTCTATATTAATTACTTGCAACTTTGATTTCACAAATTCATGTAGACGTACTTGGCAGAATTTTTTGATCGCAGATGTTTTTGGCGGGATTTCCTGTTTTTTGTTTTGTTTCTTTTAACAGTTTAGTTCTTTACTACATTTGACTAATTTATTTATTCCTTAATTAAATCGAATCGTACCATTGTTCAATGGAGCCATTGTCCAATTGGAAAGGTGGCTATGTTTACTGATTTTAACCGATACTTCCGATAGGTGAACCTTTTTTCTTTATCATAATGGAATAATGATCTAAGACTAATTCATTTTTCTTCTTTTTCTTTATTATTATGATCCATATAAGTAAAACTGAACCTATGTATGAAGTAAGTAAATATGTAAATTATTATTTTTTTATATTTACATTGCTTTTTCGCCAAATTAATTGAATTTTATTTCATTTTCTTCATGCAGTGAATTCGCTTCCGAAGTGCACCACTGGGAGGAACATTAACTTTTGTCGCTACTATAATATTTATAAATAATTACTCAATTACGGAAAGTTGATTGCAAACGCTAAAGACCAGTTGATCACTTCAACCATAAATAAAATAACATTTCTCTCTCTATATTGTCAGTCTAATTATTTACTTATTTCTATATTTATTTTACTTACAATTTTGTTACATATAAATAATAAAAGTAATCAATTATATAATACATAATAAAATTGATAATATTTGAAAATCTTACCCCTTCTAGTTTAATTTATTATGTTTCGAAATGTCTAGAACATTTCACTATAGATTTATAGATCAAATATTAGGCACAAAGTTAAGGAAAAATGCATTATTGTTGAATAATTGTAAACAAAAATTAAATTTTTCACCTGGGCTCACCTCTCACATCCTGATCTATGTAAAAACTCTGGGTACCAAATTTTAACTTGCAATAGCAACAGATTTTCGATACATATTGCAAGAATTTTTCACATGTTGAATAGTTTTTTGAATTTTACCATAAATGCAAGAAAATACCTTTTTTTTTAATTCAACATATCCACAAATTTTTTTTAATCTATTGAAAATTGGTTTGTACTGCCTTTTCTTTAAAAGTTGGTACCAATCGATTCGATAGATTATGGTGCACAGGTGGCCACTGGCAGAAAATTGGTAATTGTTATTTTTTTTTTACACTAATCTCACAGCTTAGAAGGCACCATCATAAAATAACGCCTGAACTTATTTTCATTGGCTGATCAGCCAGCTACCAAGTTTCATTGGAAACAGTTGAATTTTCGAGGAAATAGTTAAATTTGCTACCAAAAAAGTTAAATTTTCGACTAAATATATATTTTGTAAACTAAATAATTGAATTTTCAACCAAGAAGATTAACTTTGTACCAGAAAAGACGAATTTTTAACAAAATATATACATTTTTAACTAGAAATAGTTGAATTTTTAACCAAGAGGATTTTTCCATAAACAAAATTAACATTTAACAACATAGTTTGAGCAATGGATGTAACTTTTTAAAACTAAAAAAGATCATTATGAATCAAAAATAATGAAGTAAAATTTTCATTAGTGAGAAATAATTTTTTATTGAAGGAAAGAGAGTTTTCTACAAAACAATTCAATTATGTACCCAATAGTTTATTTTTAAGTTTGAAAAGATGTATTTTTTACAAAACAGAATTTTCAACCCGAGAACAGATTAATTTCGAACCAAACGGTTGTATTTTTAACATGCAAAAAAATTAATTTTCTAACCAGAAAGACGAATTTTCAACAACATACGTACATTTTCAACAGAAAATTAAATTTTCCTACAAAATTGTTAAATTTTTGAGTGGAAAATACAAATTTTCCATAAAGCAGTTGAAACCTTAATCCAAATATATAACTTTTTGACAAAAAAGTTAATTTTGTACTAGTAAGTTCAATTTTCAACAAAATAGTAAAGTTTTTAGTTACACAAAATAGATTTTTAACCAAAAAAAGTGCGCGCATTTCTATCTCAAATTATAAATCTTTAATAAAAAAAATTAACTTTTAAGAAAGTAGTTGAACTATCAACCAAGGAGTTGAATGTTCAACTTGAAAAGATGAATTTTCAACGAAAAAGTTTATAGTTGATGTTTCAACAAAAAAAAGATTTTAATTTAAAGAAAAACAAAAGCAGCTGGATGGTACCAACAAAAACCAATTTTCAACAAAATACTTGAATTCTTAACTGAAACAGGTAATTTTGAACCAGACAGTTGCATTTAAACAAAAAATGGACTTTCTGCAAAAAGACGAATTTTCAACCTAATAGGTAATTCTTCTACCAAATTGTTTAATTTTTTTAATAAAAATATGAATTTTCTACAAAACAGTTGAGTTTTGAACAAAAAAGTGAATTTTTAATCATAAAAAATTCATTTTTAACGAGACAATTTGTATTTTCAACTAAAAAATATGACATTTTTACAGAAAGACATGAATTTGACAATTAAAAGAAAAAGAATATTCAACGAAATAGCTCAATCTTGAAGCAAAGCAAATTTTGTGAGTAAAAAAAAATCAAACAAATTTTTTAATTTTTAAGCGAAAAAGAGAAATTTCCAACAAAAGCACGAAACATTCAAACAATAAGTATGGCTTTTAACCAAAATTGTTTATTTTTGAACAAAATGATTAAATTTTGAACCGAATAATAAAATGTTCAAACAAAAAAGATGAATTCTCAACAAAAATTGTAATCGTAGACATTTCAAAGAAAAAGATGAGAAGTGAAAAAAAAAGAACTTTCAACCAAAAGAAGTTGGATTTCTTTGATAGGTTTCAATTAATTCAGTTGAGAAAGGGGGGAAAGACTGTGAAGCCTGCGATAAATAAATATGATTTTTAACACTTATAGAGTATAGCATAATATTTATTACTAAAAAAAAGAATAACAATTTAATTTACTAGGATTAGAGCATAACATCTGATAATAGCAAAAATTAATTTATTCAAAACATTGTTAACTTTTGCATCACGCCTCCTTTTATTCTTTATTTTCATTAATATATTAAGTTTATTGCTTACTAAATTTTATGGCACTATTTTGATACTATTTGTCTATTCACCTAAATATAAATTAGGTTAAAGTAAAACAAATAAATGAAAATAGTATAGCATAATATCTTTTTATAGAATGAACGTGACTGCAATGATGACACAGATCACGTGGGTGAGTTTACTATTATTGGCGGGATCTGCAATAATTCAAGGAGATCCAGAACCAATGGCGAGACCTATGAGACCCAAAGTTTTCTCCAGTCCGGAAGAACTTAGAAAATACCTTGATCTCGTTAGGGATTACTACACATTCAATGGAAAAGCCAGGTATCCAGATTTAATCTTTAATCTAATAAAATAATATAACTTCTAATCCAGAGTGTATTATTGGATATATTTTCCCACTCCATATTATAAATATTCAATTTTTCTATATATATAGATATATATATATATATTTGAAAACATTATATTTACAGTGATGCTTTTGTCACTTTTTAAAAGAAACTGGGGTAATGGGTACAATGGTTGATCTTCCCCATGATTATCCATTTGCTCTAAATATACGTAATTAAAAAGTATTCACAAATAAAAGTTAATAAACAGTGCGAAATTGTTTCCAACACACTTCATGCTATTTATTATAAGTTTTAATTGTCAATAATTCCTAATATATGATAATTTTGAAGTGGCGAATCAAAATGCAGTATTTTACGAACGAGCGTAGGTATTAGGGATTTCCATTGTTTATTCAACGTAGGAATTCTTGCTCTTTCAATTGATTTACGAAAAAATTGAAAATATAAAAAAATTATAAATGGTGGCTCTTTTTCTAAAATTCTTGAGAGTGATTTTCTCAAAAACTCGACTTTTTTGCGTGTGACTTTTGAAACTAAAGGTCAAACAATCGACAACTAAAATTTAGTGAATGTGAATTCTCTTTTGTTAAAGCTCCTTAGGTTCTAACGAACACATTCTCATCGCGCGTCTCGTGCGAAAAAAGAGTTCAAAAGCAAATTTTTACATACATTGAATTCAGGCAAATAATTGGGCTATCAAACATTTTATTTTACCTTGTGTCTTTTTCAAAATTTTAATCTTTTTATTTGTGATGTCATTTTTCACGATTGAGGTCAAAACTCCGCGTCTTATAAGAAAACCTTCTGTAAAAAATGTCTCAATCTTTTTTTGATTAACAACTTTTATTCATCCATTTTTTTTAGTATCTTGTCCCATTTTTCCAGAAATATAATTTTTTCATTTTCAATGTATTTTTTACGTTTGAAACAAAAACTACGGGCCCAATAAAAAAATAATTCAAGACAAATTTGTAGGTCTCTTGCCAATGAACAAATTTCGTCTGTTTATTTTTGTCAAATCTTGTGATGGTTTTCCAACATTTAATTTACAAATTTTGTATGTCATTTTTTATGATTACCATAAAAAATACGCAGCCCATCAAAAAATGATCGAAGACAAATGTGTCGATCTCTTCCAAGCGAACAAGTTTTGTTTTACCATTTTTTCTCATGCCTTCTGTCGGTTTTCTAAAGATTTAATTAAAATGTTTCTAAATGTTATTCTTTACGATTAAAACTCAAGCCACTCGACCTATAAGAAAATGATTGAGAACAAATTTGTAGATATTTTTTAAGTGCACAATTTTTTCCAAATCATCTTTTTCTGTATCTTGCATAGTTTGACCTCAAAATAAAATGTTCTCTTTTTTATCATGCTTTGTGCGCTCAAAATTCGAAATTTTGATTTTTCAAGAAAATTCAAAAAGTTGTTATGATAATTTTGTAGAACTTTCAAGAAGTGAAGTTCTTCTTCGCTTGACTTTTTCCGAATCGAGCGTTGTTTGGCTAACAATTTTCATTTTCAATTGAATGTCAAAAGTTTGTAAATTCTATAACTCTGACAATTTTCTTCTTATTGAAGAAAATCTTGCGGATAAATTTTTATAATTTTTGAGGACTGCAAGTAGCCATACATGAAAGTTTTAAATTTAGAAAAATAATGTTCTCAACAATTTTAAAAATGCTCTAACTTTTTGAATTTTTATCCAAAATAGCTGGTTAACGAACTTGTGCTTTCTTTTCATGCCTTGAAGAATTGCGCCAAAGCACAATCCAATTTGATCATATTTTCGAAATTTATCGTGCCTACAGACTATGTCAAATTTTACACAAAAACAATACCTTCTCATTAGAATGAGATTGTAAAAATCGTATTTTTGCTTTTTTTCGGAAACTGCAAAAGTTACAGAAAAATGTTTCGATGATAGTTTATATATCTAGAAAATCTCTACAAAAATACCTCTTGCTCTTTTGTGATATTTTGTTGATATAAAACGTGATATTTTGTTCATATAAAAAATAGAAAAATTTTGGGCTATCCATAAAATTTCCATGATTTTTTTCATCGAATTTTTAAGACACGTAAAGAAGATTTTCAGGGAAACCCCACATGTTTTTATTTTGTTCCAATTTTTTTTTTAATTTGGGCCCGGGCATTTCTTGATCCATTATTTCTAAAAAAAAGTAAAGTAAGGTTTTAGAGAAAATCCACTGTTAATTTTTATATAAGGACTGTCAATTTTTGAAAATTCGACAAATACTGTTCGAATCTTCATCATGTCTTGCGGATTTTAATTCATTTTTTGAAATGAAGAATCAAGAAATTATGAATATTATGGAATATTACATAATAATATTATCATCAATAATTTTTCAATCTTTAATTGTCAAATTTCGAAATTGAATACTCTTGAATTTTGAAAAATGTGCAATTCAGAGTGCTGCCATTTTTAAAAGCTATTATTGACAATTCTTGAATTAAAAAAAAAAGAATTACTAATTGTTTAATTTTCAAGAATTCTATTGCATAGGTACGTAATTCGGAAAGTAATTGCTGGATATTTTTATTTAGAAGAGTTACAATGGAAAATTCTTCTATTCTAACGATTTGCAATTTTAAATTCTTCATTTTTAACGATTGACAATTTAAGATCTTTAAATTTTGAAAATTGAAAACTTCTTTATTTTGGAAAACGTATAAATAATAATTCCTGATTGTCATTTTGGAGATAAAATCTCAATAGTTTTCAATGCTAAGTCTTACAAATTGATGAAATTGAAAATGTATGTATGTCTTTAAAATGACAGCACTTTTTATTGTAAAAACTAAGACTCGCATAATTTTCAAATTGTTAATTTAGAAAATAAAAAACTCTTCAACTCTGAAGAGTCACAATTCGAAGTTCTACAATATTGAAGATTTACAATTCAATTTCTTCAATTTTAACAATATCCAGTTTAAATGTTTTGAATTTCGAAGGTGTCTAAATGAAAATTTCTAAATTTTATGATTTTGCAGATCAAAAGTCAAGAGTTTTCAATTCTAATTCTTCCAAAAAGAATGAAATTTGAAATTTAAGTCCTTAAGATGACATAATTTCTCATTGTGAAAACTAAAACTTGCATAATTTTTAAATCGTAAATTAAAAAAATTAAAAACTCTTCAATTCTGATGATTCACAATTCGAAGTTTTACAATTTTGAAGATTTACAATTGAAATTCTTCAATTTTAACAATATCCAGTTTGAATGTCTTAAATTTTAAAGTTGTTCAAATAAAAACTTCTAAAATTGAAGATTTTGCAGATCAAAAGTCGAGAGTGGTCAATTTTTATTCGTCCAAATTGATGAAATTTGAAATGTAAGTCATTAAAATAACAGCATTTTTAATTGCAAAACTCAAAACTTGCATTTTTTTAAATTATAAATTCGAAAAACTTAATAAGCTGCAATTTTGAAGATTTGGAATTCAAATTCTTCAATTTTAACAATTTGCTCTTCAAGTGTCATCAATTTTAAAGATGTATATATGGTAAATAAAAGTTCACAAATTTTATGATTTTTTAGATGAAAATTCAAGAGTTTTCTGTACTGAACCTTCCAAATTGATGAAATTCGAAATGTAAGTCATTAAAATGACATCATTTTCAATTATAAAACTCGAAACTTCCATTTTTTTAATTATATTTCAAAAACATTTTAAAATCTGCAATATTGAAGATTTACAATTCAAATTCTTCAATTTTAACAATTTGCCCTCTAAATGTCATCAATTTTAGAGATGTATAAATAAAAATTCTCAAATTTGATGATTTTGCAGAGGAAAATTCAAAAGTTTTCTGTTCTAAATCTTCCAAACTGATGAAATTTCATATGTAAGTGAACAAAATGACAGCATTTTGAATTTTCAAACTTGAAACTTGCATAATTCTCATATTGTAAACTTTCAAATTTAAAACTTCTTAAATTTTGAGGAAGTATAAATAAAATAAATTGAAATTGATAATTGCAAATTATTTCATTATTAAGAATCATATTTTGAAGGAATATAATTTTGAACGTTCTCGAAATTTGATATGAATAATTCTTTTATGTTCTCAGACTATTCTTTAAATCAGCCAAATATATATTATTGTTATAAATTTCTATAAATTGAAAGTCGAACCTTTTTTCAGCTAAAAATATAAATAAGAATATTACATAACCTCTTGTTACTTCATACCTCAATAATTATGAAAAATACAGACATTTAATAATAATTTTGCATTTTGCAAGTTATAATAAATGCAGTTACGGCTCTCTTTTAAATCACAACTCGCCATTATTTGCATTCAACGGTGCTTTGCAAATATTGTGCAATAATTCTTTTTAAAGTTATTAACAGTTTGAAAAAATTATTTGAATAATCATGTGCATCTTTTTTACGATTCCAATGCTATAAAAAACCGATTTTTCGATTTTTTGCAGTTAACGGTGTTTTTCCAAATTACGACAATATTATCACCATAAAATAATATATCCAAATACGAAATCATACTATGACCTAGATTTTTTTAGAGTGTTGCCTAAATTGAATGGAATTGGTCGGCATTTGAATTAAATATATTTATTAAATAAATTTTCTTTATAGATATGGTAAAAGATCCGACACCTTGTTAACTACACCTGGAGTGAACCATTCCGCTGACACACTGCGAATGATACTAGACGTCAATCGACAAAAGCAGCTAGAGAGACAAATGGAAAAGGACAATGGAAAACTGATAAGAATGAATAAATCTTCTTTGTCGTCGCTTTTCGAAACAGATAAGGCCCAGCTTCGAGATCAAGTTCAACGACTATCCTACCCTTACAATATTGTGGCGAAATATTATAGTGAAGTGCAATAAAAAGCTCTCCTAATGTATCTATATCAACTTCTGCAAATATTATTTTTTTCAAGAAAAAAAGAAAGTATGCATGCCTATCATGTCGCCAAATTGATCGAGTATTTATATCGTAATTTCACTGCTAAAATGTACTGACTTTACTTACAATAATTATCGACCCATCTCTATCAATATTATATTTTCATCTTTCAACTTAAAATGATTGTATTTTTTATATTTACTATAAGTATTGTAATATTCTTACCACACATGATAAATTGGATGCTCATTAATTTATAAATGCTTTATTTCATAATTGTAGATTAGGAAATGACTGACATTTCCATCTGTATAGTAACAACACTCAACTCCCGATATTACAACCCCCGGTTCACGATATTTCTAGAAATGATGGCAGCGGGGCCGAAAGAGAGTATGTGCTCTGTCAAGCGTGACAAACAGCTCGAGGGCCTCACTCTCAGGCTCTCAGCGAGTTAAATGCATCACGTTGCATCATGCGTCCAAATCAACAGAAATGGTTCACGCGACACTAACTATTTACGTTCGGATTCCCCCGATTCAGGATACCGTTCTTATATCGGGAGCTGAGTGTATAACACTTTTTTTACCCAGAGAAGAGAAGATACTGAAAAGTATAGATAAGGGGCTTTCAAAAATTACGTCAAGCTATTTTAAACACTATTTCCAGAATTATACTTTATATAAATCTATTCTCACGAATACGAACAACCCCTCCTTCTTGAAGTAGAGATTTTTCTTTGATTTCATTTGACAAAACTCACTATAATAGAGGAATAAATTATTTCAAATAAAATTAACGTATATGTACTACATCGAATTGAATTAAAATAATTAAAATAATTAATTACTAATAAATTATTAATTAATTCAATTTAATTCGCTTAAGATTCATAGTGTACTTGTAAATATATTGAATTTCCAAAAAAATAGTAAAATGTTTAAAGAAATAGTTGAAGTTTTAAGTCAGAAAGGCGAATTCTTTAAAGATATTTAAATTTTTAACAAAAAGGTCAATTTAACAAAAAATTTGAATTTTCAAAGAAAAACTATATTTTTTTGAAGTAGTTAAATTTTTAACCACATCGTTAAATTTTTATCTTACCAAGAAACATCTTTAACCAAACGCTCGAATTGGAGAAAAATTAAATTCTTACAAAAACAGTTGTAATTTCAATCAATTAATTGATTTTTCAAGCCAAGAAAACAAACTTTGAATAAAACAATTACATTTTCGACCAAAAAAGACGTCTTGAACAAAATAGTTGAATTTTCAACACAGCACAAAGTGAAAAAGTCGAGTATTGCTTTTTCTCAAAATAGTGATCCTAAGCCGGCACCTCCTGGCCATGAGTCAGCACATAATTTCTTCCGCTCTGATGCAAGCAAAAGGGCAGATAATGTAAGTTTTAGGAGAAAATGGACAAATTTGAACCATTTACAACGAAAAAACATGTGGAATATTGTCGAAATTTATGTATAGGATGGACACCTTCCAGAGACAAGAAACATCTAGTCAAAACACACCCAAACTAAAAGAACAACACGAGGTGATTGACATGGGATTGAAACACAACAAAATGAAATAACACACAAATAACAACAAAAACAACAAAAAAAGGTGCCGACTCCGGACCACATGTTTGTCGCCGACTCAGGATCATCTGTTTGATGCCGACTCAGGACCACTGCGAATTTTTACACATTTCATGCTATTACGTACACGAAATAAATCCGAATGAAAACCCGACTTTATCAGGCAAAAGCACACAGAACACCGAAACCAACGCACTTAATCGATCGAACTTCTCAAAATATTTACACACCTGCAGCTGCTTCAAGAATAAAGGAAATGGAACTTCGTTTGAACAAAAAATGTATACCCCACTTACACTGTCAAGCGAAACCTAAAATGATGATTGTTAGCGTAAATTACGTCCATGTCCACAATCCTGCTATACGACAGAAAGGTTAAACCGAACTGCGCGCCATTTCCGAGAAACGCGAGAGTGCCGACTCAACCCACAGTGCCGACTTAGGACCACTCTCCCCTATAATCAAATTTTTAACAAATTAGTATATTTTTGAGAAAAATAATAAAATTTTCAAAAAAATAGTTCCATTTTCCATTAAAACTATGAATCTGCGAAGAGAGTATTTTATTAAAAAATAAAAAACAAACCAATTTAATAATGAAGGTGAATTTCCAACACGAAAATTTAATATTCTAATAAAAAATATGCATTTTTAAACCAAAAAAGAGAATTTTAAAAAATGTGTGGAATTTCCAACCAAGAAACACTTTTCAGTAAAGAGAGAAAAAAAATTTCAACCAAAACAGAACGAATTTTCAACAAAATAGTTAAATTTTCAACCAATAAAATGAATGTTTAACAAATTAGTTCAACTTCAACCAAGCAATTAAATTTGTAACTATCAAAGATGAATTCTAAATGAAAAATTTAATAGTTAAATATTCAACTAAAAACGATCAATCTCTCCCGAAAAATTAATTAGTTAAATTTTTAGTCAATGAAATTAATTTCCAACTCAAAACCCGAATTTCGAAAGACTCGAGAGGACCTGTAAAGAGTCGAGGTGTCAATCCATTTCGAGCGCAGATAGCACTCGGATGGGTGACCATCTACGACGTACGTTCAGGTTGTATGTCTTCGCTGCGTCTTTGTTAATGTCGAGCGAGAGAATTTGACGCCCAAGATAATTGTCTACATTCGACGGTCAGGGTTGAAAGTCTACCTTCAAACTCTACTGTCGAAAAACCTGCTGAACACGGGAGCTGGGTTTCTGCAGTTTTCCTCTCCCCTGGCTAAATGTCTAGGCAAAAGTGAGTCTGGCGGATTATGTACTCATGTTAAAGGACCTTAATGACTTGAGCAGCGAAGGTGACCCGTGTATAGACTTCTGTTTTACCGGGGTTTTAAAATAAAAGGCATAGTGTAATAGATTTTTAACCCCAGTGCTTCGAGACTTCAATGGACCAGCCTAAAATGACACTAGTAATAATAATCCAAAAGGAATGAAAATAGTTGAATTTATAAGAAGAATAAAATTTCTTTTTCACGCCTGGGAAAATTTATAATTCAGAAATTTAGGATAGAACCCAATAAATACGACATCTCCCAGACTAATATTATTTTTATTTTTTATTAATTTTTTATTATTAAAATTTATTCTTTATTATGTAAATTATTAGTCTGGAAGAGGTCGTATTTATTAGGTTCTATCGTAAATTTCTGAATTGAAACTAGTTGGATTTTCTTATTGGTTCCTATTGTGTTTAATCTTTTTTGTTTAAAAACTCAACTATTTCATTGCAAATTTAACTAATTTCTTGAAAATGTAATTATTTTGTTGGAAAATTTCCTGTTTTGTTGAAGAGATCTTTTTTAGTCAAGAATGAAACTACTATTTTCTTTAATTGTTTCTTTTGGATTGGAAATTCATCTTTTTTTAGTCAAACATTTATCACTCCGGTCAAAAGTTTAGCTACTTTGGTGAAAATTAATATTTTTTAATTAAAAATTCAACTGCTTCGGTAAAAGTTGAACTGCATAATTTATCTAAAAATTAATAATGTAAATTAATAATAATAATGGACAAGAAGAATCTTGTAAATTTGAATTCAATCAGATATTTATAGTGAATAATTGAAATATTTATTTAATTTATTGTCTAATTATAGGAATTTCATCTCTTCTGTTGAAAATTTGACTATTTTGTTGAAAATCGTTTGATTTTTGGTTTTGTATTAAATTTTCAACTTGAATTGTAACTTATCCATTTCTTTGTGAGAAATTCATCTTTCTAGTTGAAAATTTGTCTGTTTTTGTAGAAAACTAATCTTCTTGGTTGGTAATGTCCTCTTTTTTAGTTAGAAATGCTAATATTTGCTGGAAAATTGATATTTTTGGTTTGAAAATTCAACTGTGTTACAGAAAATTTGACTTTTGGATTGACAGTTCAACCATTTGGATGAACGTTTTCTTTTTTTTTCAACTGAAACATTTTTATTTGTTGAAAATTCGTCTTTTCCGTTTCTTGCTAGAAATGTCCGTCTTTCAGTTTGAACTCAAATTTTTTTTAATTCCTATATTTTGTTATAAATTTGCCTTTTTGCTTGAAAATTAATCTTTTTTGTTGAAAAATCGTATTTTTGGTTCCAAAATTCACCCTTCTTATTTGAATCATATAGTCCAAGAGCTGGTGAAATTTTTTCCGGCTGATTTTTAAATGGCTGAAAAAATTATATAATATAGCCTCGGATGGGTACAATATGAAATCGAGTGACTGCCAGCTCGAATCCGTTGCGTTTGTTAATAAAAAAATTGTTTATAGCGTTTTTGGAAATAAAGAACCGACCAATCTCGTTATGCATGAAAATTTGTTAACATATAGTAAAAACATTGCTAAAAACGATTTCGAGTGACTGCCACTCGAAATCCGTTGTTAAGTCGTGACTGCCAATCAAAAATCGCGAAAAATCTTGTTGAAAATTCGGCTGATTTTATAATGCACGAGCAAAACAAAAAAAATTAATTGAAGGCATAAGAAAAATATTCCCGAGTGACTGCCATGTCAAAGCCGTTGTTTTCCACTGACTGCCAGACCCCAAAGTCCGCGCCACATCGTCCGGACCGTGCTGCATCGCTCTGTTCGCGCTGTATTTTTCAAAAAGGTTAAGGTAATTCTTAAAGTAACTTTCAACGAGGAATTCAGTGGTGACCTTGAATTTGACCTTGAGTTCGATCTTCAAGGTCATTTCAAGGTCAACCTTTTTTTTTTTTGGGAACCCCTATTTTTGACAATGGCAATCGAAAGAGCAGGAAATCTTACGTTGAAAAATGTACTTGGGTCATGGGTCAAGGGTGATCTTGAAATCCAGCTGAAGGTTATTAGGCTTGAACGAGGTATGGGGCGGGTCCAATCTGTACGGCTGCGGCTCAGGTTTTTACGAAAAATGTCAAAATCATTCTTGGAGTAACTATTAACGAGGAATCCAGTGTTGACCTTCAATTTGACCTTGAGCTTAACCTCCAAGGCCAACAAGGCCAACTTTGTTTTTTTTTTAATTGGGAACCCCTACTCTTGACAACGGCAATCGAAAGAGCGAGAAATTTTGCGTCCAAACATGTACTCAGGTTATAGGTCAAGGACGACCTTGAACATCACCTCAAGCTCAAGGTTAATTTCAAGTTACTACTGGATTCCTCGTTAAATGCCACTCCAATAATAACCTCGACGGTTTTCGTAAACACCTGAGCCTGATAACTGCGCCTAATAACCTTCAGCTGGAGTTCAAGGTCACCCTTGACCCATGACCTAAATACATTTTTGAACGTAAAATTTCCCGCTCTTTCGATTACCGTTGTCAAAAGTAGGGGTTCCCAATGAAAAAAAAACAAAGTTGGCCTTAAAATCACCTTGGAGGTTAAGTTCAAGGTCAAATTAAAGGTCAACACTGGATTCCTCGCTAAAAGTTACTCCAAGAATGATCTCGACATTTTTCGTGAAAACCTGAGCCGCAGCAGTACAGATTGGACCCCACCCCCATACCTGGTTCAAGCCTAATAACCTTCAGCTGCAGTTCGAGGTCACCCTTGACCCATGACCCAAGTACATCTTTTAACGTAAAAGTTCCCGCTCTTTCGATTGCCGTTGTCCAAAATAGGGGTTCCCACTTAAAAAAGCAAAGTTGACCTTGAAATGACCTTGAAGATCAAACTCATGGTCAAATTCAA
Source organism: Andricus quercusramuli (assembly GCA_932178445.1). Lineage (NCBI taxonomy): Eukaryota > Metazoa > Arthropoda > Insecta > Hymenoptera > Cynipidae > Andricus > Andricus quercusramuli. The sequence goes on from CAKNXH010061738.1 coordinate 134,260, forward strand.
GGTCACCACTGGATTCCTTGTTGAAAGTTACTTCAAGAATGACCTTGACCTTTTTAAAAAATACAGCGCGAACAGAGCGTTGCAACACGGTCCGGACGATGCGGCGCGAACTTTGGGGGCTGGCAGTCAGTAGAAAACAACGGCTTTGACATGGCAGTCACTCGGGAATATTTTTCTTATGCCTTCAATTAATTTTTTTTGTTTTGTTCGTGCATTTTAAAATCAGCCGAATTTTCAACAAGATTTTTCGCGATTTTTGATTGGCAGTCACGACTTAACAACGGATTTCGAGTGGCAGTCACTTGAAATCGTTTTTAGCAATGTTTTTACTATATGTTAACAAATTTTCATGCATAACCAGATTGGTCGGTTCTTTATTTCAAAAAACGCTATAAACAATTTTCTTATTAACAAACGCAACGAATTCGAGCTGGCAGTCACTCGATTTCATATTGTACCCATCCGAGGCAATATTATATAATTTTTTCAGCCATTTAAAAATCAGCCGTAAAAAATTTCACCAGCTCTTGGACTAATATATTTCTTCGTTCAGATATAAGCAATTAAAACATTTTTTGTGGGGAATTCATCGTTGCATGTTGTTGGTGGCGGAAGTGAGAACGTGTTTGGTGACAGGTGGTGAGAGGATTTTACTGAATTTGTGTGGAAGGTGTGAGTGGAGTGTGAGGGTGGAAGCCGAGGAGGTGAGAAGAGTTGTGCGGGGTGGATTGGGGAGAAAAAAAAGTGGTTGTTGGCGAGGGAGTGAGGTGGGATTCAGGTAGATGAAGAAAGTGAGGTTAGGTTGGCAAGGAGTCGGAGGAGTTTGCGGTCGGGAGTCTTGGGCATTTGAGGGCTCAAGGGTGATTATAGAAGAGTTAGGGGATGTTAAGGGAGAGAAAGGGGTGACTGCAGGGGCCGTGAGCAATAGAAAAGGAACAAAACAAGGGGAATAAAGGGTAAATTTGGCGGAGAAGCTGCGGAAACATCTGTCGGCCGCGGTGGGTATTGCATGGAGAGGTCTCAGTTACCGGCGGCAGAGCGGGAGGTAAGCAGTGAGAGTGCTGTCAGTGCTGCTAGTGAAGTTGACGGGGAGGAAATTTTCCACGTGCCACGACGGGGAACAACGCGTGGCTCGGGGTCGAGTAGCGCGTCAAGGAGAGGGAGAAGGCGGAACGAAGGAAGCGAGAAGGTAGGGGAGAGAGAGAGTCGAGCACAAGTGACGTGGAGGATCTCTTGAAGAGGAAGAGAGACAGCCGAGAGAGTCCGGATAATAGCGAATTGGAGAGTCCTTTCAAAAAAAGCGTGAGAGCACGTAGGTCACCCCCCCCCCCCTCAAATGGAGGGAATGTCAGAGAAGGAGGCTAACGGTATGCTGGTAGGCGAGATCAGGGGGCTAAGGAAGGACGTGAGGGGGACTAAAGAGCAGGTGGAAGGTATGAGGGAAGAATTGAGAATTAGAGATGAGAAATGGGAAAAGGAGATGAAAGAGATAAGGGAGAGAGTAGAGGGGTTAGAGAGGGAAAGGAAAGAGAAGGAAGTTAAAATAAAGCAGATGGAAGAGAAGGTCAGGCTGTGGAAGGAAAGGACGGAAAAGAGACTTGAGAAGGTGGAGGGCAGGACGGAAATGGAAGTAGGTGACGGGGGTGGGGGAAATGAGATTAAAGGTATTTGGGAGAGGGTAGAGAATATGATAGAAGAGACAGTAGGAGGGCGTAGGAATGAAAAGGAGGAAAGGGCGGATAGGGAACGGATAAGGGCAATGGAGTTGAGAATGGAGAGAAAAGAGAAGGCAGACAGGAGAAATAATATTGTGATAAGAGGGTTGAAGCTAAAGAGTGGAGAAGAAAGGGAGGGGATAATGCGGAATAAGAGTAGGATACAGGATGAGGGAGTTTTCATAGATCACGATTTGACGAGAAAGGAAAGGGATGTACAGAGAATGCTTTATGACAGGGCGAGGAGGAAGAGGAGAGAAGGGAGATCGGCGAAGGTAGAATATCGGAAAATAAGAGTAGACGGGAAGATGTGGGTGTGGGATGAGGAGAGAGAGGTGTTGAAGGAAGTGCAGGGGGATTTGTTTCGTAGGAAGTAGGGGGGTGGGGGTAATGCACGGTAGAGGAGTAGTGAAGGTGCTGTACTGGAACGTAGCAGGGGTAAAAAAGAAGGACGAGGAGTTCTGGCGGTATATCCAGGAATTTGATGTTGTTGGACTGGTAGAGACGTGGGTAGAAAGAAAGGAATGGGATAGAATAGAGCCAAAGCTACCAAGGGGGTATAGGTGGAGACTGCAGGAGGCGGTCAGAGTGAAGAAGAAAGGAAGGGCCAGTGGGGGAATTATAACCGGGGTCAGAGATGGATTAGAGGAAAAAGTTCATGGAGAGGAAGAGGGGGAGGGAGTGCACATAAGGGAAATCAAAATAAGAGGGATAAAGTGTAAGTTTGTGACAGTGTACAATAGGGTGACCAGAAAAAAACACTTTTGGTTTTCTCAGGAGTGAAGGGCAAATAATGGTAGTTTATGCAATTGTAGAAGCTAGATTTTTTTTTCTTCAATTTTAAACAATATTTAGAGGTGGCCCATCGACTTTGAAAGTTGTCATTGCAAAAGCTGACAATTTCGGTAAGTGAAGAGTTGATCGTAAAAGTGCAACCCCAGCTCTTTTCATCGATGTGACTTTATAACAGGATTAGTTAGAGTCCCCTGAATTATTATTATCCACTTTTCTGAAAAAGGGAAATATGACTAAAAAAAACTTGCTGAGAATGGGACTGCTTTATGAGTTTATGGTGTCAAGACCCACTGTGATGGACCTTTATGGCTGAGCTGATGAGCGCTCCGCCCCGAAAATTAAACAGCTCAAGTCGTAGACCTGTCAAATTTCAAAAATTTACTCAGATTTGTTTTCATTATTGCACGCTTATTTATACTTTTCCTAATCTGCTTTTTCAGAAAATGTGATCTTCAACCTTCCAGGAAAATATTCTTAAAATTTCAATATAAGGTATCTATTATAAGAGCACTTTTCAAGCAACCGTAATTAATGCTTTTTATGAACTTTTAATTAAAAGAATGTTTTTATGTGGATCCTGAGAACCTCAAGAACAACATATTGAAAGTTCAAATTAAAAAGTGGATATCTTCGTGGTTAAAATCTTTAATGAAAAAAAGTTGAGTTTACCCATGTTAATTACATAAGAACTTCAAAGGCGATGGGCCACCTCTAAATATTGTTTAAAATAAAAAATAAAAAAATCTGGCTTCTACAATCGCATAAACTACCGTTATTTGCCCTTCACTCCTAAAAAAATCAAAAGTGTTTTTTTCTGGTCACCCTAGTGTACAATAAGGATGGGATGGAATGAATTAAAGAAAGTGTGGCAGACCTGCTGGGCGAAAGAGAAGAGGGTATGGTGGTACTGGGTGGGGACTTTAATGCGAGAATGGGGAGCGAAGGGGGACTTTACAGGGAAGGAGAGAGCTTCGAAAGGAAATCGAAGGATAATGTAATAAATAAGGAGGGGGAGATTCTAAGGGACTGGATGGAGGATAGAGGGTGGGCAGTGGCGAATGGTATGGCAAATGGGGACGAAGAGGGAGAATACACATATGTAAGTAAGGTGGGGGTATCGGTGATAGATTATGTGGTCATGAATATGCAAGGATGGGAGGAGACGGAAAAATTCGCAGTAGAGGGGAGGGTGGAATCAGACCATCAGCCATTGAGTCTGTGGATAAGAGGTGAGGGTGGCGGAAGGCAAGGCAGGGAAGAAGTCTCGATAGGGGAGAGGGTGACCTGGACGAGGGAGGCGATGGAGAAGTATCAGGAGCAGCTAGGAAAGGTACGCTTTGAAGGGGAGTCGGTCGAAGAGATATGGGAGGATCTGAAAGAGAAGGTGAAAGGTTGTGTGCAAAAGAAGGTATTTAGAAAGAAAAAGAAAGGAATAGTGAAGCCGTGGTGGGATAGGGAATGTAAAAAGATGAAGAGGTAGGTGAAGAGGAAGTACAAGAAGCGGAAAGAGGGTAATGCGAGAAGGGAGGAGTACGTAGAAATGAGGAAGGGGCTTAGATTGGTGTGTAAGAAGAAAGAACAGGAAAATGAGAAAGATCTGGAAGAGGAGTTAGCAAATGTTGAGACAGAGGGGGACGTCTGGAAGATAATAAATAGGCTTAGGAAGCGTAGGGTGGGGGTTAGCGAGAAGATAGGGAGTGAGGAGTGGAGAGAGTTTTTCAAAGAATCATTCCAGGGTTCGGATTCAAGGAAGACGGATGGGGGAAGTAGAAGAACGGGGGAGGCAGAGATGGAGGAGTTGAATGACGAGGAGATAGAGCAGCAGATAAGGAAGTTGAAAAGGTCAAAAGCAGCAGGGCTGGATGGGTTAGAGAACGAAGCATGGCTGTTTAGTACACAAGAGGGTAGGGGGAGGCTGAAGGAGGTAGTGAGGAAAGTATGGAGGGGCGAGGGATTCCCAGGAGGGTTGAGGGAAGGGTTAATAGTGCCACTGTATAAGAAAGGGGATAGAGATAGGCAGGAAAATTATAGAAGGATTACGCTAATGAATACGGCGTATAAGGTATACACGATGGTGGTGGCAGAGAGACTGCGGAAGGATGTTGAGGGGAAAGGAATATTGCCGGAGACGCAGGCGGGATTTAGGACGGGTAGGAGTACTATCGACAATATCTACGTGCTGCAGCACGTGGTGGATAGAGAATTAGCGAAAAAGGGGACGAGAGTGTGCGCGTTTTTTGTGGATCTCAAAGGCGCGTTTCCGTCGGTGGATAGGGGGAGGTTGTGGGAGGCGTTGGAGGATAGGGGAGTAGAGAGAGGCCTAGTTGAAAGGGTAAAAAAGATATATGAAGAGACCAAAGAGAAGGTAAGAGGAGGGGAGGGGATTTCGGAGGGATTCTGGATGGATAGGGGGCTAAGGCAAGGGAGTCCACTTAGCCCAACGCTTTTTGCGATTTTAATTGCGGATATGGAAAATAAGCTGGAGGCCGGGGTGATAGGAGGAGTAAGGATAGGAGGGGTTAGAATTTGGTCACTGGCGTATGCAGATGAGATAGTGTTGCTGGCAACCAGCGAGGAGGCCTTAGAGGAGATGATGAGGAGGTTGAGAAGATACCTGGATGAAAAGGGGTTGAAGCTGAATGCGGGAAAGTCCAAGGTTATAGTGTTCAGAAAAGAAGGGGGATGGGATAAGGGAAGGGAGTGGAAGATAAGGGGAAGGAGGTAAAGGAAGTGAAAGAGTTTGTGTACCTGGGCTTCGTGTTTCAAAGGAATGGGGGAGTGGATGGTCACATAAAAGAGAGAGTGAGGAGGGCAAATGTGGTGATGAGGCAGGTGTGGGGGTTGGGAAAGAAGTTATTCGCAGATGATTTTGGAAGGAGAATGAAATTGTTTGATTCACTAGTGATGAGTGTGCTATTGTATGGGGTAGAGGTGTGGGGGTGGAAGGAAAGTGAAGAGGTAAATAGAACGCAGGAGAGGTATGTAAAGTGGACCCTGGGGTTGGCAAGGAACACGCCTAATTATATTGTCAGGAGGGAGACGGGGAGAACGAGTGTAGAAATTCTAGCAGGGAGCCGGGCGTGTAAATACGAGGAGAAACTTTTGGAAGAGGGGGGAAGTAGGCTGATTAGGGAGTTTTGGTGGGAGAAGGAGAACAGAAGGGGGGTGGGAAGATGGAGGCATAGAGGGAAAGGTATTTTAGAATGAATGGACTGCAGATGGATGAAGTGAGAAGGATGCACGAGGAAGGAAGGAAGGTTTATGACTTGGTTAAGCAAAATGGCATGGAGAGAGAGAAGGCAGAGGGGGAAGAGAGAATAAGAGAGTCAAGGTTTAACAAGAACTATGTGTGGATTATGCCAAGGGCAAGAGCGCAATATTTTTGTGTGAAAGGAGAGAAAAGAAGTCAGGAACTTATAGCGAGGATGAGGTGTAGGTGTATGGAGGGTTTCAATAGGTTCTGGCTCCCTCGGGAGAAGAGGATATGTGAACTGTGTGGAAAGGGGGATGCAAGAGTGGAGCACTGGTTGGAGGAGTGCGTGGAGGTGGAAAGAAGTGAGATAAGCATGGAGGCACTGTTGCATGAAAAGGGGGAAAAAAGGGCAGTAGCATGGGTGAAGGAAGTGTTGGGTAAATAGGAAAGAAAGTAGATATAAGTAACATGTAAATATTGTAAATAGTAAATAAGTAGTAGGTATTAGAGCGAAAACAGAGGTTGGCAAGCGAGGCAATGCGAAAAAGTAGGGACATGCGAGCGAGGCGAAGCGAAGAAGGCAAGGCGATACAAGCGTGCGGCTTAGAGATAAGGAATGGATGGATGTTAGTTTTTAAGGGTAAGGTTTAAGAAAATTCTGTAAAAATGGATGTGTAAGCAAGTCAATTTTTTAAGGCCAGCAGGCTTGCAGGCTCTTCAGTTGAAAATTCAATTATCTCGTTTAAAAATCTTTCGCTTGGTTGATATATCAACTATTATATTTTTCTTTGAGCATTCATCGGTTTGTCAAAAGTTCAACTATTCGGGGTTTAAAAAATTGCAGTTCTACATTTAAAAAATTCAGGAATATTCAATTGTAATTTTGAAAATGCAAGACTTTCAATTATTAATTTTTAGAACTAAAAAGTTTTCAATTTATAATATTTACAATTTAGAATTATGCTAGTATTAAGTTTTACAAAGGATTCAGTAAATTTGATATGTCTCAAATTCAATAATTTTCAATTGTAACTCTTCGTAATTCCGGAACTTTGAATTTCAAAATTCAAAATTGAAGATATTTTAATTTTTGAAATTGAAAATTATGCAATTTTAAAGTTTAACAATTGAAAATTCTGTAATTTTCATGCTTTGTGTTCCAAATTTCTGCATTTTGGTAGATTCATAATTCATAATTATTGAGATCCAGCAGTTTTTAGAGCCAATTATAGGGTTCAAATTAAAACTTGTCTTTTGAATTTCAAAACTTTTCAAAACTTAAGAATTTTCAATTGCAAATATATTTAAAATCGAACAACTAAAAAACGTTCAAAGTTGCATACCTTCAAAATTCAAAATTAATTTACAATTCCTCATTTTTGAAATTCAAGGATATTCCACTATAACTCCTAAAAACTGAAAAACTTTGAATGGTAAATCTTTAAAATTAAAGAGTTTTCAACTTTGACAATTCACAATTAAAAATTATGCGAGTTTCAAGTTTTACGATAAAAAATTCTGTAAATTGCATATCCTTAAGATTGAAGATAAAAGATGTTTGAAATTGTATAAGTTTGAACTATATATATTATAAATTAAACAGGTTGGTGAGTATGTAATTCAAACTTTTGCAAAATCAATCAGTGTCGAAAATAGAAAACATCAGTAAGACTCAAATTTCCTGAATGTCTTAAGACAATCTTATTACGATATAAAATCCCAAACTAACTTAATTATTTATTTCATTGCTTTAACTGGCTGCTGTAATAAGATGTTATATTTAAATAAAGGTGACAGATGACTGAAAATTAATTTTAAAAACTTACAATCAAAACTAAAACTGCAATAAATTATTTGAAAACCGCTATTTCAATATTTATCTTAACTTATAACATTTAATCACACTTTATAGTACTTCAAATTTAAGCCTATATTTTAATTAAATAATTAGGTAATCAGAATAAGGAACGTCAAGCTCGCTATTTTTGCTATTATTCAATAATCTCTTGGAGAATGGAGCCAATCATACATCGGTTCATACGAACGAGTCTGTGGGCATTTTGCATCTCTTGGCCACGTGCATGTTTGTTCTTTTAAACTGAAGTGAAGTCCTTTTGGACAAACGTTGACTATTGGATTGCCGTTGCTACAACTGCAGTATTTTGTGCAATCTTTGTTTTCCAATAAGATCGTTTTATCTTCAGGATCTTTATCAGGGCAATAACCCTTACAGGTATCAGGATTCCTCCATGATTCGGTTGTGACTTCAGGCTCATCTATGAATATGTTCACCAGATTTGAATTATGAAACTGAAGATCATCTTCATCTACTATTTTATTTTCATCTTCTTCGCAATTTGCATCCGATGGCCAAGTGCAAACTTGTTCTTCTAAGCTGAAGTGAAGACCTTCTGGGCAAACATTGACTGTGGCTCTTCCGCCGCCACATATGCAGTATTTCTTACAATCTTCATTTTGCAAAAGAACTGCACCATCGTCAGGGTCATATGCTGGACAGGATCCTGAACATGTTTCTGGATTTTTCCATGAACTTGTTGTTTCTTTAACCTTATTTTGCTCATCAAAACTGTCATTGTTTTTTGCTGCTGTGTAAAATAGTCCAGCCAGTAGGAGACTGGCAATTAAATAGAAGTCTGTAATATGAAACATTATGGCGGTATATTATATCAACACATATTCTCCAGCTGAAATTTTTTGAACATGATTTATTTGAGTTACAGTATTTTGTTAGGATAAGTGATATTTCCCAGTAATCGTGATGTTCCTAATAATAGATAATGCCCTTAAGACAATCATAGGCATGATGAAAATAATAACAAAATCTGTCTAAGGCACTTTATTCGTATGCATGCTAGGCTTCAAATCGTGAAAACATAAAAATCGCAGTTAATTATGTTGCTGAAATATCTTGAAATCTTTGTAGTGATTAAATTATATTTAATACGGCGACCATGCACGCAAAATGATCATTATTATATTCAAAATGAAACATATATGCATCTTAAACTCAAAAAAGCTCAGCAATGATAAATTTTTCTACTACGTACAATAAACGATTAATTGTAGGTGGATTTACTGTGCTATGATATAGCCTCACATATTTTTTCCCCATAGAGCAAAACATATCATTTTTTTGTCTTCAAATTTCCTTAAATTTTGTAAGCCATACAATCTCCACCGGTTTTTAAAGTTTTGGCATAACTTCTACAGATAAAATTGTTCTGTTCATTATTATACACTTGTACGACCTTATTTTGACCATCTCTTAGATTTCTGAGTGTTACGAAACAATAAGGACAGGGACACATTGATGTTGCGCTTTGCAATGAAAAATTTGCATACCGTTAACAATGAGTAGAAGTTTAATGTCTCAAACCAGCTTGAAGTGATGTTGTTGAGATTATTTAGTTTGAATGAAGAGCAAAATTTTGATATATTTTTGTTTGTTTGAAGTACTGTATACAGCATTATCAACCTATGAACACATATGAACTTTTCTTTCTCACCATTACTACCATCTTTGGATATTCTCGCCTTCGTAGGAAAATTTGAATCTGTTTCTAGATCTAAGTCTTCAACACCACAATCTAATTTGGATCAATAATTTTTTGGAAGCACCGTCATGCAGATTTTTAAAAAACCTTGACCGCCATCACTCTTTTCAAGCAGTATTTCCTTCACACCACATTTTCCACGGACTCACTCATTACTGTCTTTTACCATTAGCGTTATACCGCATATATTGCGCAGGAATTGTATGCCAACCGAGTTAACTTCACTCATATACTTTTCTTCGTATGACCAAGTCTCGCTACCATACATTACGTTGGGAGCAAGTACAGAATTATAATATTGAAATATTAGTTCAATCCTCTCTTCAAGGTAATGCTGCATAGTGTTTTCTTATCCCTTTTAAATATAATAATATTTGTTTTCTCAACATTAATCTTAAGACCCATGATCTTCATTCTAGTATTAGGTCTACTGAACATTCTCTGCAAATCATGGGTTGATTTTGCCTTAACAATCTTATCATTTGCAAACGCTAATTTACGCAATTTCAAAGTCCCGAAATTAACACCTTCTTCACCTAATAGAGCCGTTTTTAGAAATTTGTCCATAAATATCATGAATAGCCAAAAGGTTATAACGCATCGTTGCCTAAAACCTTGCGTTATATAAATTAAATCACTCAGTTGTCCATTTACTCTCGCACTCGCTTTACTACCTGCACATACTGCTTTTATTGTTTTTAAGAGCTAACCATTGACTCCATACTTTGTTCAGACTTCCCAGTGTTTAATTCTATCCACCTCATCAAAGGCACATAATCTTCCTGGCATAAATATGCTTCGGATTTCCTAAATCTTTTCTACTGTTATGTCCTTAACCTAACGAATAAGTATTTTTTAAAATATTGTGTCTACAGTACTTAGTAAGCTGATAGCTCTATAATTATTCTAGTTACTTTTATCATCCTTTTCATTGTAGCTCAGCCGTACAGACAAACTCGTCACTGCTCTGAAGTATTTCAGCCTCAATACCATCCATACCAGCAGCCTTACCATTCTTCCAGTTCTTCACAATTATAGCTCTAATCTCAGAGGGGCAAATATATTTTACTATACTATATATATTATACTATATATAGTATATATTATACTATATATAGGATATATTATACTATATATAGTATATATTATACTATAATACTATTTTACTGCTTTCAATGCAGTTTTCTAACTATCGTCTCTTATGTTGCAGCTGTTATGCTCCAGGGCTTCACCTCCAAATAATTTTTAGAAAAAGCCTCTATAAGGAAAACACTTTTTTACTTTATTCGTACCCTATACCATTTTACTCTGTACTTAATTTCCAAAGCTTTTTGATCCATTTCCAAAATAATATTGCATTTTCTTACCTTCTCCTGCTTCGATTCACCCTTGATTTCCTTAACTAGTATTTTTACTTTTACGTGCATGATAACCATATTAAATATAATTAATAAATTGAAAATTTCATTTGAAGATATTCCGGAAACAGAATCTTCTGTGATTTTCGTGTTTTTATTTTCCGAAGCAAACAAATGATGTACCTTAGCCAAATTTCATTGAGATTTTCATCATGAATACCTATGATTGGTCGAAGCACACTGTGTATCTTAAAGCTTGGATATGATTTTAATACATTTTTAAAAAATAGGTTAAAAGTAATATTCAATAATTAAAACTATTCATTTCCAGCATTTTATATGGCATAATTAGGAATCTCAATTGATCCAAATTATATCATAAGCAAGAATATTTGCATCACGATTACTGGGACTTTAAGTTATTGTTTACTGGGACGTGTACCTCATGGGCTTTATAAATATAATAATATATATATAATAAATAATATATATTTATGGGCTTTATAAGCTGAAAAAAATATTCTCTTAAAACACAAACAAAATTTGTGTACCTAATTCGAGGATAAAGTAAAAACCTAAATCGATTTATATTGAGACTAACAATGTACCCAAAAAGATATAACAAAAGTTGAGAATTCATATAGAAAAAATATTCTTATAGAATTAGTTAATAAACACAATAGCTTGAATATGGAAATTGTACAATACATAGATACTTTTTTAATTTCATTGTAATTATTCAAAAACTTATTGTCTTTTGGAAAAATACCATTTCTGTAATACAATATATAAAACTACTTACAATATCTAACTACATACAATTGTTTCAAGAGCTTTTACAATTATTTCAAACATCGGAAAGCTTTTCAAATTAATTTCTTAATCAGACTTTTCTTCATCGAACTACATAAAATGAAACGTTCTTCAAAATAAATTAGAAAACTTTTTGTATAAAAAACTTAAAAATAAATAAGCTAATTGCTTAGAATAATAATTATGATTTTGAAAAACAACTTTTGCAAAAATACTTTTCATATTTGAAAATTTGTAATAGGAAATTTACTTTTCCTTTCTGAATAATTTTTATATAATTAGTTTCCTAAGAAAATGAACACTAATACTACACTGTCAACAATTAGGCGTACAGTTTGATTGAGGTGTCACGACATATATGGACAATATACAGTGAGGTTTCTTGCGAAAATTAAAAAAAAAAAAAGAAAAATAGTTATGTAATATTTATCAATCAGGGTGCCTTCAAAATATATGTGTAAAATTATTTAATTACCTTTCATATTGTATATATATACTTGACTCAACAATCGTAACAGTTTTATTAAATAAAAGCTTTCAATGTACAAAACTGATCAAATGCAGGAAAGTGTAATGTCTTTTATAAACATATACTCTTTGTTATCATGAAATCGGTGATTGTTATCATGCGAGGAATATTTTCTATATTTGGTTTCTAGGATTTATATCTGATTTAGATAATGCCTGCAATCTGCATTCAAGAAATTATTGGATTTTTTTTTTAAATTAGCTATATTGTAAAAAAATTCCTAATAATGCACATCGATCATACTTCACATGTGACAAAAGAAAAGAACTTTTCTCTGAATTAATTACAATTTCAAAAAGAATACAAATTCAAAATAATTATGAAAGATTCATCTTTAATTGATGATTTAATCGATTTCAGCATAGTAGTTATTCCTTAATAACTGCATACGAATTTTCTAAAATAAAAATTGCGAAGATGATTTTGATTCGAAGAATTGATTGCAATACATAAATATTAAATATACTACCTTCAATAATGATTTGATAAGAAGTGTAAATGATAATTCGATCCT
>CAKNXH010061738.1:147151-175578 GCA_932178445.1 Andricus quercusramuli
ATTATCTGAAGAAATTGCGTTAAATTATTGCGTTAAATTATCTTTACAGAATTGCCCCTTTCACTAAAAAAATAGTATATGTAAAAGTCCAATAATTTGGAAATTTCGATATTCAAAATCAATTCATCATTTACCAAAATAGAATTGAGTTACTTCAGGAAAGATTTTCCTGAATGAGTAATAATTGATTATACTAATCAAATAAACAGATGCTATCTAAATGTTCATTAATCATCAGCAAAATGAACGTCCATCTATCTTAAAAAAACACGTTAGTGAATTTTTGCAGTAATTGATAAAAAGATATTATTTAGTATTGATAATAATCATAATCCAGGGGAACTAATATAATTAAATGAAAAATAATGAGTACAAAGCATATTTTTATGAGCATTGATGTGAAACATGTTCCCTTGATTTTTCAGAAATAATTTATAGAGCATAAAGTTAAAATAATCAGTATTTTTTAATATTTTTATTTTTGTTGTAACATAGCCCTTTCGTTTTGAGTTACAGTATTGAGTAATACAGTATTGTTCCCAACGTTGGGATGCATTTTCACGTAATTGTATTGATCATGGTAATCTTGTCACTATCTGCGAAGTACTTGCTATACCTATACGAGTAGTCGAGTACATATGTATATTCACAATTAGACTCATTCAGAGTTAAACCTGATTCCGAAATGCATCAAAATATGTGAATTTCTTAGATATTTTTATATGATTTTTAAGCATAATAATTTACTCAGTTCTTTGAATCAACAAAAATGATACGTTTTTGGCCGCCAGTGAATAAATATTAAACGCCCGTTTAAAATCTTCTGATAAAAAAAATATTTGTTGATTTGAATGTCTTTGTCATATTTTTGTTAATATTTGTTGATATTTAGTCATTCTCAAGATTGCAAAGAATATTTTCATACCAAAAAAATAAGCAAACACAAATTGTTTAATTCGTTCAACTTTTTAATAAAAAAAGAATTCTCGCAATATCTTCGAAATCTTCTATGGTAATATTTCGACAAGACGTTCTCTTGCACAAGTTTTTTTTTTCAAAAACTTAGTATCAAAAAATTAAAAAATGTATATATAACATTTTCGGCCGCGATTTTCCATTTGTAAATTTTTTAATAAGCGCACCAAGTTTTCAGTGATTTCATTGAATTTTCAGGAAACGACAGAAAATCTGAATGGCCTATTTGAGTTTGTATTTTTCTTTAATAATGCAACAGTTTTCATTTCTAACTTGAAATGTAATTGAGGGCAGTACTTTAGTGGCCTCATTCACTATTAGCCAGAACACTTAAGCCCTGCTCCTAATTACATTATATGCTTCAAATGAATAAAATTGAATTAATTTCATTATAAAAACTCAAATGCATCAGCCCACGGTACCCCGATGGATTTTATATTGTTTTCCAAAATTTTAGCTATACATATACTGTTTAGTATAAAACTGAAAAGGCGAAAAAAAACTTGGGACAGTGAATGATTCTTGACGTCCAGGAATACCATTTTTATACCCATTTTTTTGTAATTGCCGTAAATGGGGTTAAGGGGATTAAACGATTCGGGTTTTGCCACATACATAATACGTCTACGAGGATGCATTGTATACCGGGCTGCAGTCACCTGATCTAGTATTCCAAGTCGAATAAAATGTGCTTTGTCGCTTATAGTAAAATATAATATATAATATAATGATATGATATAATACAATAATAAAAATAATTAATAATAACATCTAATGATAATTTTTCGAAAATATATATAACATATAATAATATCCTCCTTTTTGTCGTTGAGAAAGTAATTTTTTTCTTACAATCAAGTCAACTTAACAATTATAATTATATGTGGCATTTTAGGCTCAAAATGTACCCTCTAAGTTGAAAAACGAGTAACGGGGACATTTTTGAACTTGGAACTTCGAAAACCCGTTTTTCGAGAACAACGCATCTAAACTTGGTAAGTGCCATAAGCACACCTGTTTTAATTTTTCTTCGAACATGAAACATACTTATTTCCGGTTACTAACGGCATATAAATGTAATCCCAAATAATTAGTGATATAATGTTCATTAATTAATATGTATAATATATACCCAAAAATAATAATTTTGACCTCAACTTTGAAAAACGCGAATACCTCCTAAACTAAAACCGGCCACAAGGGCCCTTTTCATGCAGACGCCCACATATGTTATTATTTATTTTGGTATTATATTCTATTATAATATTATATTCTATTATAATATTATATATTATTATAAGCGACGAAGATGCTGTAATTGTAGATTTTTTTTTATTCGAAGTGAAACGAGCTCGGGTGACTGGAGCCCGACATACAGTGTAAGCTGGCGCGTTGCATTTTACAGGAGCAAAAAAGCACTAAATATTCAATAGCAAAATAAAAAAGAAACAAGAAGAACTTTTTTCAAAAAAATATCTTTGCTGCCACGAGTGAAATTGCCTTTAGATTATGTTGTTCAAATATTACATGAAACAATGCATTCTCGTAGACGTATTATGTATGTCGAGGAAGCCAGATTCGTTTTAATCCCCTTAAGCAGCGCATATGGGGAAAACCTGCTCACCAACAACTTGATTATTTATAATTAATTATCTCTTGCTCTGAATAATAAATTTGTAGCTCAGAGATATAGTTTTCCTCTTCAAAAATTTTAAGCCTCAGTTTAAATCTTGTTTGGTGCAGTTCCCTTAGTTCTAAAGAAGATTCTTAACCAAATAGTTGAATTTTTATCTTCCCAAGAAACATCTTTAACAAAATGTTAAAAATTGTAATACCCCAAAAAATTGAAATTCATCCAGAGAATGTTGTAATTTCAACTAAATAGTTGAATTTTCAAGCCAAAAAGACAAATTTTGATAAAAACACTTGAATTTTCTACCAAAAAGGAGGACCAAAACATAATAGTTAATTTTTCAACACAATAATTTAACTTTCAAAAAACTAGTTGACTTTTTAAGCTAGTAGCTGAATTTTCACAACCAAATAGTTTCAGTTAAAACATTACTTTTTGACAACAGAAAAAAAAAATTCAACCAGTTTAACTTTCAACCAAGTAGTAAAATGTTTATTAAAAAAAAGTTTAATTATTACCCAAATATTTGAATTTTTACCCAAGAAGATAGTGGAAGCCAAGAAGACAAACAATCTACAAAACAGTTGAATTTATATCCCAAATATAGGATTTTTCATCCAAAAAGTTAATTTTCTACCACAAAATTATGTCTTCAATTTAACAGCTGCATTTCTAATCAAATTGTTGAATTTTCTACCAAATTGTTGAAATTTCAAGCAAAAAAAAAAAACGGGTCATCAATAGAGCAGTCGAATTTTCAACAAAAAAGTTAATTTGGAACCAAATAGTTGAATTTTGATGTACAATGATGAGTCTTCAATAAAAACCCAAATTTTTCTTACAAAGTAGTTCAACTACCTTCAATTCTCAGCGAAACAAGTAATAGTTGATATCTCAACCGAAACAGGTCTTTAATTCCAAATAAAAAACAGTTAAATTCAACAAAAAAAAAAATATGAGTTTGGAAAAAAAGTTAAATCCCCAATCAAAACAGATTAATGTTCGAACAAAAAGAAAGAATACACTGCCAGGCAGAATTGTGCGTCCACTTACAAAAATTGGAATAAAAACAGGACCGACCTATTTTGCGTTTTTGTCCAATTTTCGATTTTCAAATTCCACTTCCGGAATGTTTCGGGAGTGAATGGAAAAAATGTAAGCTTTGTGAAATTAAAGTCTTAAATATTGTTTTATATTGAAACTGAAGACATAAATAAATGTATAGTGGTTCTTGAATTAAAAAAAATGTCTGTGGCAAATAGGGTGGGCCAAAAAAACGGAAAATGGTTAGATTCTACAGTCATAGCACTGATAAGTTTCTTCGTGGCGATACAAACAAATTTAAAGCAAAATAAAAAAACATCTCAAATTTCTCAACTCGATTGGAAATTTTCCAATTTTGAATTTTGTGGTAACCGCAAAATAAAATTATCGATTTTTTATTATTTATTTATTATATTATATGCAATCATTAAATATTATTTATTATATGCAATCAAAACGTTTTTCTCTTCTTGACTTTTTTTTCATATCGTGCGTTGTTTGGCTTAAAATTTTAATTTTATTTTTAATTTTTTTATTTTGTAATAGCCATGCATCGAATTTTTGAGAATATTACAAAAAAGTTGTCTCAAAAATGTTGAAAATGCTCAAATATTTTGAACTTTTGTCCACAATAGCTGGTTAGCCAATCCAATGTGTCAACTCTTTCGAAAGTTATCGTGCTAATAGACTATAAAAATCTACATACATACATACATACACACACATTCGCGAAAACCGGTTTTTCGGGTCCAGAAGGTCTCAAAAAGAGGACAGTTGACAAAAAAAAGGGGGGAGGGGAGTCAAAATTTTCACAAATCTAATACATTCTCTAAAGAGAATGTAGAAAAAATGGCAATTTTTTTTTATACACAAAACATTGAAAAAATTACAAAATTTCCAATTGCCTTGTTTATAAATTTAACTAATAAGAGATAATGAATAATGTGTTATTTTATAAACGATTTATAAACAATTATCCACAGAAGGCATTTGTGATAAAATAAATCAAGTTCCTTCTACCTTATTTGCTAATAGGAGAAAAAAAGAAAATGTTAGAAAAATGGGAAAATGTCAGTTACTTTTCAGATTCAGTAATCCAATAACAATTGATGATTGTTTAAACAAGATTAATCAACATATGCACTGCCTGGCTACTTCAGAGATAAAAACTTGAGGTTTTCAACGCAATGAAGTGTAAATAAATCATTTCTAGACCTTAAGAGAGCTTACATGACAATCAATAATCTTCATTGTTAACAACAATTGTTTATACAAATTTTAATAATCTTAGGCATTTTTTGTGAATTAAATTTCGTTTCTTCAAGTTATTAGCAGCCTGTTATTTAGTAATGGCTCTGTTTTATTGATCGATAACACTAAATAATTGTTTAAGTAAACTTAATTAACAAATGCTTTTTGATAACTAATTCTTTAACTTTTTTTTAGAAACTTCGATTACGATTTACTATTTTTATCAAGTTAATAACAGTTGATAACGTTGAAAAAACCAAGCTTTCACCTTATAAAGTAGCCGAAAAATGCATTTGTTAATTAATTTTGTTTAAATTTTGTTTGACCAATTCAATCGATCGATAGGTTGTTGATTTTCTTAAGAAAACGCAATTTTTTCTTGAAAAAATTCCTGAGATGAAAAAATTGGTTAAACAATTGCTGTCAAGAATGGAAATTGTTGATTATCATGTGAGCTCCTTAGAGTCTCAAAATTAGTTATTTACATTTCATTTCGTTAAAAATCCCAGTTTTCAGCTCTAAAAATAGGCAGACAGTCCATTTTTTAGTTCAATTTGTTCAAATAACTATTAATTATTATTGGATAATCAAATCTGATTGGTCAGTGATATTTTGTTATAATTTTATGTCAATTCAGTAGAAGAACTTGATTTATTCCATCACAAATACCTGCTGCGGTTAATAGTTCATAAAATTTGTTTATAGAATAACAAATTATTTATTATCTTCAATTAATTTAATTCAGGAACGGTGAAACCATTTCCAGTAACTTATTTGTTTATAACAAATTCAATAGATTTTTCAACAATTCCTAAGCTATCAGACAAGTTTTCTGGATAGCTACTTCATTGATTCCAGGTATTTTGGATCGAATTCAAGTATTTTTTCAAAACCTCGAAAAACTCTTCTAAAAAGAAATTATTTTTATGATTTTTGTTATTGAGTAGAAAAAAAAATAAAACTGAAGCTGTGAATCGAAAGTTGGCCGAAAGCGGAAAATAGGTCGACCTTTCTTACAAGCTATCTCGGCCTTTGTTGATCGAAAATACTTTAAGTAGGGCTAAATCGACGCGAATATTAATAAGCTGTCTAACGGCTTTTTAAAAACCTTCCTAACTTATTTTTTTTTTCTGCAAAGTCAGTTTCTAAGTCAAGCCTGTTTTAATCCGATTTTTAGTAGTGGACGCATAATTTCGAGCGGTAGTGTATTCAACGAAAGAGTTCAAAATTCAGCTAAATAGGTGAATTTTCAACTAAAAAGATGTTTTTTTAACCCAGAAGTTTAAATTTATACCAAAGATGACGAATTTCCGACTACAAAAGATTTAACATTGAAATTTTCGGTTGAAAAAATTAATTTTCAATTAAAAATAATACGAAGTTTATTGAAAATAGTTAAATTTTCAAAATGAAAGATGAATCTTTAAAAAAAGAGTTTTTAACAAAGAGATTCAACTTTTAATCAAGTAGTAGATATTCTAAACAAAAAAGATAATTTTCAACAGAATAATTAAATTTTCAATTCATGGTCAAATTTCTAACGAGAAAAATGGGAAGTTTCATGAAAACAGGGGAAAAAGAATTTTTTTCAAAAAAGTGGAAAAGAGGGGAATAGAAGAAAGAGAGTGAATTCGGAAATATGAAAATTATTTTCCAACTTATTAAGTTATTATTGAAGTGTACAGTTGCAGTGCCATCTTTCGCAAAATTCTTCAAATTTGTTGAAATTTACCATCAGGAATCGTACTTAACGTTCTACATTTTCATAAAGTTACTTCTTTCAAGTCTAATAAAGAAAATAAATCTTCGCATTTACAAAATACCATTTATTCTTTTTTTTAATAGTGACTTCTTATAACAACAGTAACAATAGATTGAGAATAATATTTCCAACATTTTATTTCATTTTATGCATAAGATCTAATCTTGATAATCAGGAATACATATCAACATAATTATCATTTTTGCATGATTACATTTATCTTTTCATATGAAGTGCAGGATACAATAAATTAAGAAGTGCACAATGTACAAATAAATACCAAATTTAAACGAGACATTTCTTTATTTTTCAGGAACTAACGCGTCTCGTGAGATGTGTATACATATTGGATGATTTTTTAATCAACCTTATACTCGATTCATCCACATTCTGTTGAGGATACTGTCCCTGACTGGTGGTGGCACTTTTCCTCCTTCTCCCTCTCCTTCTCCTTTTCCAGCTTCTTCCTCACCTTCTTCTTCATCACCTTCCGATGGTTCGTTTTCACATTCAACATTCTCTGGCCAATCGCAAACTTGAAGTTCTGGGTTGAAGAATAGTCTGTCACCTTCTTTATTCAATTTTGGACAAATCAAAAGAATCTTGTTGCCATTTTGGCAGGAGTAGAACAGGGAACAGTTGGTCTCATGAGCAATGTTGACAGTGGCATTGACAGAGTCTTTTTTTGGACATTCCTTTGGGATTGGTTTGATTGGAGTATCGTCAGTGTATACTACCATTACGAACATTGCCAGGAAAACGGCAGACAGAATGTACAGATCTGAAAAACAAAAAATTCAGTTCATCATTATATTATTATTTATTAAATCTTTGAAGTAGGTCCTGATTTTTTAGAGAAAGAGGAAAATAAAAAATAAAATTAATAGAAAATGATTCAAAAGCGGGAAAAATAACATTTCTTTCTTAATTTTCCTCTTTAACAAAAACAGAAAAAGCTTTGAAGATTTAAATATTTCACCATCTAGCGCGTTGTAAAAAAAACATGAAAGAAAATTTGCAATTATGTATCTCCATCCGCAAAACTAGTTTTTACACTTATTGTATCAAAAAAATTATTTATGTACATGTGCAACACCTTTATAGACAAATCACTTCATTGGAGAATTTTCTAATAAAACTTTCAGGCACGAAAAATCTACAATTTCCAGATAATATTCACGTTTAATGAAAAAATCTAAAAATCCTCAATATTCGAAAAAACTGTTCGAATGTTGAAATTAAAACAGATGAAAATTTTCCTTAGCAAATAAAGAATAAATAATAACGTTTGTGAAAAAAAGAAAATTAAATTGAAGAAACTTACTCTTCATGATTCCAATTGTTTTGACACAGACACTTTTTGAAAGTAAACACACTATGTTACTGATTGATGTGGAGAGAATCAATTCTCTTTTATAAAGACAGTGTTTCTTATCGCTAAACAGCAAATTCATTATCATATCTGCATCGCCAAAGTAGATTTCGATTAAAACCGGGAAGGGGACTATACGATTTCGCTTGTTTCCTGGAAGATAAGTTAAATATTCATATTTTTTGCTTACCACGAAATTTTGCTAAGATTAAAAAATAACATAATTGTATGTTGTTGAAAGCAAAATACATTTTTCCAAAATCGTTTCTATTGAAAAGGCTATTCATATCTGTCGATTTTTTTCAGACAGAGAATTAATTGTACTTAATAGTTGTTAAATCTGATAGACTATAAGTATACAAAAATAAAAGAATAAACTCACAAACTTGATAATAAAATAATTATTAAATTTTTTATAACAATGTTGGGCAATGAATGTTTGAAATAATTAGGAACAATAGATGTATAAGTATACTGTATCTATTATATCGTTCTCTACCCTTGAAATAATTTTTCTTTCGTAATTAGAGAATTTTTCAGAAACAATATTATTTTGAAAAGTATTTTTCGTTAATCTACCAAAAAAAAATTAATGAAGCCCCTAATTTTGAGAAAAAAATGTGTTTGAAAGGGTGATGAGTAATCAAGGTATTGAGATACGATAAGTAATTAATATCCTTATCTGGTCTTTAGCATTCTTTACCTATACATTTACAATAGGATAACGACATACGTGAGAAGCGGAAGAAACATTTATCAAGCATAGTGTCTACATTTGCGCTAAGAATAGGAAATTTGATAGCTGATTTCTACATTTCCAGAAAAAAACCTTCGTACGAATTTCAAGAGAGTTTCAAGATTTATTAAATAAAAGACATGAATTTAATTAATATGTTTTTTTATGCTTTTGTCTTTATTAGTGTTTTGTGCTAATTCAATAATATAACAAATTAATATCAATGATTATGAAAATGAATGAGATAGTTAGAAATAGTGTTCCCGATAGCCATTCCTGATTCAAAAATGCTGCTAGTGAAACAATTTTTTTCGGAAAAAAGCTTTGGCATCAATGCACAGATCATCGATAAAAATATTGCTTATCAATCAGTACTCTCACCAATATCTTTAATCATGACAGTCTTAATTTTATGATGTTCCTACACAACACGCAAAATCAATCTCGATTGATAAGCTCAAAGAGAAGCCGATACAATGGCTTTTATAACAAACAAAAATTTGAAATATATTTTTTAGAAAGAATTTATCAAAAAATTAGTTAAAAAATAAGAAACATGATCATATATATTTCAATTCTTCAATGTGTCTATGCTCTTTATTTTTAAAATGGAGTTTTTATTTTTGAAGTTAAAAAGGAACAGAAAAATATTTTTGTTGGAATATCTGCCAATATAGATTCTATTTAATGTACGTATATTTGTGTCTGAAATTCTAACAGAAGTAGAATTTTCTTACATCATATATGAAATTGCAAATAAAGTATGTTAAGCCAAATGCAAATTTTATCAGCGAGGAATCCTTTTGCGATTATCAGTATCATGAACTCGCAAAGTTTCTGTGAATCTGATGATCCTATAATCAGATTTTTACCACATATCTGATGACGCTGATGACGGAAGTTCTAAGATTAATTCTCATACTAATTCCATTGTTCTGTGGAATGACTTGGAGCTAATTATCATATTTTTAAATGAAGTAAGCCTTATTAATAGTTTAGAAAAATCAATAACATCAGGGTAACTTCATTTGCATCAGTAATTAAGATAAATGAAGAGTGACTTTCTAAAATTGTCTCACTTAAAGTAATATTGATATTGTTGAAAAGCTACCGAATATTCCCATTTTTTAGATTTCTAAAACAAAAATGTTCTTGATTCGAGATGACAGTTATCATCGACAATAAGTCACTTAAAATTACCATAAAAATGGTATTAAGAAATCCAAAACTCTTATTTTATTGAATTCTCAATTAAAACTTTACACACAACACTTTTTTTAATAATAATATTCGGAGATGCATTTCTTGTTTCATCTTGTGGGTGCAGTTTAAGAGGCGGTACAATTTTGGAAAAGTTGTTATACTAATTTTTTGAAACTAATCATATCGATCCACTATGAGTTTATTCTATGAAAAAATTGCAAAGAATTCTACAGCGATGAATTTATTAAGCTTTTAGAAAATACAGTATTTTGAAGATATTTGCGTTGATTTTGCAAGAAGAAATTAATTGAAAAGAATTTTGGCAACCGATTCTAAAATATTTCTCGTGTTGTCATGTACTCTAAAAACGCCTTTATCGACCATGAAACACCACCTGTTGATAATAGTGTGCAACCTTACACTGAAGATATTACGGCTATGTTGCACACTATGAAGATAACATAGTGTTATCGATAGTCGAAAACTACTCATTGCTTAGGGGGTATCATTTTTTGTTAATTTTTTTCTTCTAATTTTCGAAATATTTTCAGTCATGTCTTATTAAAGAAAATTTGCAGTTACTCAGTACACGACACACACGAATTAACAAATAATTAGAAATTATAAAAAGAAAAAAAAGAGAACAATATGAAACATGCAAGACAAAAAATTGAAACGTATAAAAAACTGGGTCATCTAGTAGGAAAATATCCATCAAAAAATCAATTTTTTAACGACTTTTTTCAAATACTAGCACATATCTCCAATGATTTATTATTATTTATGTTTTTGAAAATCATTTTTAAGTGAAAATGCATCACTTGTATGCAGAATTTGTGGATTATTTATTTCAGTAATTATTGTTGGTGTGAACAAATTCTGATTGTGTAATCATTTTTGAGTTGACTATGACAGCTTTGAAGATTCTAAAACGTATCTAGATTTGATAAGTGTTTCGTTCTATGAAGGAAATTTTAATTTATAAAAAAATATGAATGGACGATTGACAAAAAGTTGGCCATTTTAAGCAATTTGATTTTCGAAAAAAAAATTAAACTGCCTGAATTACTTTTTGTGAATGGAGGATATCCCCAAAGAATATCATAATATAAAATTAAGATATCAAGAAACGTATTTGTGATGGATATGCATTCTAATATTGTTGAAGGAAGAAGAAAAGAATATTTTAAAATATCGGGAGATAACTATTTGTACGATTCATTTGATTTTGACTCCAGTGTTTAAAAACGTCCTCTCATTTTATGGTATGATAAATTAATATGGAACGTTACAGGAAATTTGATAAGAAATAGTACACAAAAATAATGATCATTACTAACTCTCATGAATAAACAACATGGATTAATCGATTTTTAATTATACTCAAAGCTTCCTGAGTATAAAATTAATAATTATAGCTCGTATTATGAATAGTTGGAATAATTATTATCGAATTTGATACTAAAATAGCAATGCGGTATGAGCAAATAAAACACTTGTGGTAGAGACTTTGAAGTTATTTTTAAAAACCTTAGCTCTAAAATGTGGAACTCTACTCTAAATTCTTTTTTTTTAACTAAAAATAAGTGATATCTGCGAATCTTAAGCATATAAGAAATAGTGGTAATAATCAGAAATTTTTCTTTTTCATTTTTAGGTTGGGATGAGTGCGTGATAGTACATTTTGTGCACTTTTTTATTTTTGATTTATAAATGAAGTAATTTGAATTTTTGAAACTTCACTGAATTGTGCTATCTTTATCTTAAATAATAAAAATATTAATATTGTCTAAATTCATATATATGCCCGAGGCATTTCAGTGGTTCATTTTTTATGGAAAAATATTTGCTCATTAAACAGCTTTTGAAACCATTTAGTAACCCTGACATTGATTGTTATTATTTTTAAACGATCAAAATACTTAGTCTGAGTTGGAGAATGTTAACCAATAGCGAGTAGAATTTACAAAATTTGAATGAGGTGTTAGAAGAAATTATAAAAGTGTATTTCAAATTAGAAGACAATTTGTCAATATAGACGAATTATCAGTAAAATTGAATCCACCATTTAGGACAGAGATTCAAGGCTAGAAATGTTGATGTAAAAGCTAGATATGTTGAATTTTATAATCCAAGATTTTAAAAATAGCCATCCGAATTGTGCGCCTTAATATCTATTGGTATTTAACCCTAATGCCTTAGATGGCTATATTACGGTTTCTTTTCAAAGATGTTAACGGTATAATTTACCGCGCTTGAAATATAGTGAACACTAGGACAACAAAATTTAAAACTCTGGTAAAAATTTACTTTTGCTTCCAACAAACCTAACATTATTTGAATTATATTCAGAGTGAGCGTATTCTTCAGTAAAATATGTTTTTCTGCAGGATTATTACACAATTTTTATATAAATACTGTTTGTAGTTTGTTTGAGCAGTAATTCATAAAATACATATTATTTCAGATTACGTAATGAAATTAATACATTCAACAGTAACCATTTTTTACAATCTTTGATCAGTTTAAGATTTATGCAATTATCATTACAATCTTTAAAATTATCAATTATAATTTCATTTCATTTAAATAGCTTCTACCTTCAAAAAGTACATTGTATTCATTTATATTTCCATTTATTCAAAGATTAACGAAAATTGAAACTTTTACACTTATGTTACAAAAAAATGGATTGAAAATATTTTACACATATATTTTCTGAAGGTAACAGTGGGAATTGAATTAACTTAGAATAAATTCTATTTTGCGGAATTGAAAACAATTCAATATACATGTTTTCTGAAAGAAATGGAAGGAATTGAATGAATTGGAAATGTATACTACTTCATGAAGTTAAAAATAATTAATTATATATATTTGTTGAAGGTACTGGAAGAAATTGATTAAATGTAAATTTTGTCCTTTTTCTGGAACACAAAATAATTCAGAGTGTCGTTGATGTCGCTATGTGAACTGCAGAGAACTGAATGTTGGAAAATGTATTACTCTCGTGCGGATTGAAGATCGATGGAAGAATCAGGTTTTAAATAGGATAGAAAAATATTCATTTTTACGCTGAAATCGGAATTTCACCATTTTTTTCAATTCAAGCCTTCTTACCTGGAACTGAAATTTCTCGCTAATTAAAATGTTGAGAAAAAATGGATTTTCGTATGAAAGTCAACATCTGGCTCTGTATTTAACATGTTATTGTCCAAATTCTGAAATCAAGGGTCTAAGTAATAATTTTAATATTTATTTTAAACTGAAACGTACGAATATTGCGATAAAACTGGTTTCTATCCACTTTGGCCTGATGGACTCAAGTTCATACCTCAAAATTAAATCATTTCACTGAATAAATATTTCAAAGAAATACTTTTTCATTGTATATTGAGCGGTACTCCTTTTTCGAATAAAAGTGGAAATGGAGGGTGAAGAACCGCTTAATATTATAATTTTCGCGTTGAATGAAATTTTTTGAATGGTAACCCCAAGTAACGTGGACATTAGACAGTTTGATGTTATGCAAAAATTATTTAAGTAAATTTTTTTCCCCTCCTCATACGCACGTCTAGTAAAAAATACTACCATTTGATATTTGAAAAATATGTATGGCTAGTCTATATGAAGTAAGATAAGGCAATTGAACTTGTCGACTAGTTTGATGCACCGAACACTTTTTTTGCAGGGCTGTGCTATTTTTTAATTTGAAAATGTACTTATTTCAAAATTGTTTCACGTAGAAGTATTAGGGGGAGTTTTTGGGTTTTGTTGAATATTATTATGGAGTCGAAAAAATAACCTGAAGTTTTCTGAAGACATCCTGTGTAGGGTAAGGAGGGGCAGCGCCAACCAGTTAACAGTCAATGATTTTTTTAAAGTTAATAAGATGTGGAATTGATCCATTCTTTTTTTCATTTCGAGTACTACATTATTGTATATCATATTTCCATAAGCATTAGTTACAATGATGAAACAATGATTTAATAATTCAATTATTTCCAACAAGCTGTATTTTGTCGGCTTTGCCCTATACTGGAGGGCAAAGCCGACCGCAGCTTTTCAAGAAAATCAAAACATCTGAACATGGCAAAACATGACGGATCGCGTCCGTGGTATTTTGTGTATTGAAAAAATTACTTTTAAACATATCCAGCAAGAACAATATGTTATTTCTAATAAAAATAGTGATAGCTGTGATATAACGTTTTGTGCGTTGACATTCTATCAAAGATGGACTACGCGCAAAGGTTCCTACCTTACCAATACAAAACACCCGCTCTACCGACCGGATTAAAAATAAAAATATTTAATAGTTTCTTGCATGTAGCCCATAAGATAAGTGGCTGTTCTACATTACCGATCACTTATCGACAAAACTTATGATACTTTTATAACCTAAGCACGTGTGAACTATTATTTTCGTCGGGCTTGCCCCACTGGTGAGGCCTCAATTATTCACGATATTTAATATATTATGGACTTGAATTACGTTCAACTGTTTTAATGACATAATGTGATATTGTCTTATCTGTCCAAATATAAAATTTTCATACTGTAAGTATTGCCATTAATGTTGAAAACTTTATATTTCTGCCAGCGAATCTTCCATTCTTTCATTGTCAAAACTGTTTTCTGCATAATTTTTCTTTTACATCGTCAATTTTCAGGATTCTAGTAAGTAGCACTATCTCTGTAATAAAATAGATTTATTAAATGCAAGGTAATATCAAAATTGTTGAATAAGAGCGATGTTATAAGCCAAGTCGCCTTTGCCCCACCGGTCGGCGCTGCCCTCATTACCCTATTGCCACTAATGTTGAAAACTTTATATTTCTGCCAGCGAATCTTCCATTCTTGCATTGTCAAAACTGTTTTCTGCATAATTGTTCTTCTATATCGTCAATTTTCAAGATCATGGTAAGTAGCACTATATCTATAATAAAATAGATTTATTTAATGCAAGGTAATATTAAAATTGTTGAATAAGAGCGATGTTATAAGCCAAGTCGCCTTTGCCCTACCGGTCGGCGCTGCCCCTCATTACCCTATAACTATTTCCAATATAAAAATCTTATTTCTTTACATGTACACCCTCAAGAACTGTTTCGTAAAAGGAATTAGGGGTGGTTTTTTGGGGGCTGCTTGATTGCATTATGGCGTTAGGAACATATTCTCGTGTTTTCTGAAGGTAAATCGTGTGAATATTTACAATTCTAATATTTTGTGGTTATTTTACATGGAGACACTTTGCATTTGTTCGACAAAAAGGGTTAGGGGTATTTTTTCGGCGTTATTGAGGTTATATGAGGTTGGGAAAATAACCCGGGGTTTTCTGAAGATGACTTGTGTGACTTTTTTTTAATTATAATTTTTAATGGCTGTTTTACATGGACGCCCTTTGAAATTGTTTCGTGAAAAGTACTAGAAACCACCGCCATTTCTTTAATTGACACCCTTTCCACGTTTTTGAGGGGGGAGGGGCAGTATAGTGGCCGGCTACAGTAGAGTGATAGACTTAAAAAAAATTCATTTTTTTTTAATCGGTTAGCATTAACCCGGGTGCCCGGTATTCAAAAATTGACATATTATTCTGAGTAAGTAAAACTTAGTTTTAGAAAAAAATGGAAGAATTGAAGGTTAGTCATTCCTTAAGATATGTTCAGGGAATACAATTAAAATTGAAATGCATGATACAGAGGGTATTTTTTTGAAATTTTTGACATGAATTATGTTACTAACTAACATGGGAAAAAGTCCACTTTTTGTAGACCCAATATATAAACGCGGTAATATGTTACAAATAATTTCGTATTCTAGTATATTGTTCAGAATTTGTTAGAATTTAAAAATGGCCATAAATTTTGAGGATAAATGGCATTAACCCACTCTTGTAGGTCCCCAAAGAAAACCCGGTAAGACAAATTTGAATTTTACGTAATATTGCGGTTCATTAACACTTCTTGAAATTTTTTTTTTCAATAATCATCACTCGGTGGCGCAAAATTACCAATTTTCAACTAATTTTCAATTTTTAAACAATTTTAATTTGTTCAAACATTTGTTTAGTCACTTACGGGGTTTTCCTTGGGGACCACTGAGAGTGGCTTAAAGTCATTAACTTTCAAAATTCATTATTGATTCTTATTCTCTGATGAATTCTGAACAATATACTAAAATACGCAATTATTTGTAAAATATAATCGCGTTTCGATATCAGCTTGACAAAAAGCTGTCTTTTTCCCATATTAAAGCGATGCGAAACTTCATGGTCTTTGCGCGACCCCTAAATATTCACGTTATGTACAGACTTTGGTCAAATTACTATTGGTTTTCAAATGAAGCCGGACAGGATTTTTAGATTTCAAATGCTTAAAATATTAATCCTGATTGTTTACAACTTTGTCAGAATAATATCTTACTCATTTTTCAAATTGCATACAGTACGAAATAATAATCAAATTCTTGTTAGTATTTTTGCAACAATATTTATACATCTTTTTCCTATTTTCATTCTCGAAAAAATCATTCCAGTGAATATTTCAGAACCTTGTCAAATGTTCTCAGAATGTAAAAATGGAAAACTTAGAAATTATTTGAAATTTTTTTTTCTTATACCACCATACTGTTACGATACTCTTTAGATCTGAATTGATTGGCTTTCAACGGTGTTGAAATATAGTAAACACTAGGACAACAAAATCGGAAACTCCAATGAAAATTTGCTTAAGATTTTGATCCTGACATTATTTGTATTGTATTAAAAGTCAAAATAATGTTCAGTGAAATATTTTTTTATTCAGAAATATTGAAATTTTTTTAGAAAAACATCGTATGTTATTAATTTTAGTAGTAATCCATGAAATACATAATATTCCAAATTACTGAAATCCCTACTGATAGACAGGCAGTACCGATTCAGTAGGAGTAGTATTTTAATTTTAGTGGATTCCTCATGTAATAATCACCCAATTTCTATCCTACAGACATTTTTTATCAAAAAATCAGGTCCACTAGAAATAAGATACTTCCTTGAAAATCCGCAATGTATTTTATTTAAATTCTCCAATTTTGAACACGATGAATCATTTCCTGTGGAAGTATCCGTGGTTTCGTTTTAGGAATATGCAATGTTTTCACATGAAGAGTCATAAGACTAGCTCTTTTTTGCTCATCCAAAGGGAAAACTACGAGCCAACGAGTATAATCATGAGTTGTCCATGCACCAAATTCCAAATCATTATTATCATCAACCACATGCATAATCTTTGTTGTTGGATTATTCAACTCGGTAGGATCCGTTTTTTCTTTCATCTTAATATCAAACAAATATCCACTCACAGGGTCTCTCTTCACTAGTATAGGGTAGCCTTCTATGTGTATAAGTTCATATGCTTGATAAGTTGTTGGGCGTCGACTACCATGAGATGATCCTTCATCCGATGATGAACAATCTACACAATTTCCCAAATTATTGAATAATGTAAAACAAAAATAGAGACATTTAACGTTTTGGCACAGATAATAATGATATAAGTGTTGCTTTCAATAAGATTGCTTTGTATAACTAATTTGATCCTGATAACAAGATACCCTAAGATCAAGCTTGACTATTGTTACCAGACGATTATTATTGCGCTCGTAAATTACTTTACTGCTAAAGGCATGACTAAATTCAACACTTATATTATTTCGTTGAGACAGATTCATACATGGATATTTTGTTTCATTTGGAAAGAAATTTGAAGAAAACTATTCGCTTTCACTCAGACTCAATAAGGTTTTTTTTTCTATTGATAAATTAAGAAATTTCGCAAGCCCGGCGCAGGTGAAAAACCCCGTGGGACCAAAGTCACAAACCTCAAAAAGAGGATTGGTCCATATGATCACCTTAATAACAGGGTGCGCAGTTTTCCCCTTTTTTTCTTAGTTTCCCCTTTTTTCTTGAAATTTCCCTTTTTCCCCTATTCTCAAAAAATTTTTGCTTCTTCCCCTTTTCTCTCTAAATATACTATATTTGCAATTGTAACCATTATTGAATTATATTTAGAGCAATTATAGCACTCAAATTAATTATTTATGAATGAATGAGGTACATGTTTAAATTGCTCAACATTAAAAATAAATACTCTTAAGAAAATTTGAAGATGAAACATTTTAAAGCAAGTTGGAAATGTGAAAACTGTTACGAAATATTTAGTACTTTTCAAATAAGTATTAGAAGATTAACGCATTTTAGTTGAAATGTACAAAGTTAAATACCTAATTAAAAAAATGGAATATTCCAAATTCATCAACTGCTATTTCAAATGTTCTAATTTGAGCAATTTTTCATTTTTTTAATCTTTGCTTGAAAATTCAGCTATTGTTGAAAATTTTTTTTCGTTGAAAATTAATTTTTTTAAACTCACAATTGAACTGTTTCATTTTTGTTTGAAAATTGATATTTTTCAGTCGGAAATTCAACTATTTAGTTCCAAGGTCATGAATTTCGTTCAAAAATTATATTTTTTAGCAGAAAATGGGTTGAAAATTTAACTATTTGGGTGAAAATATATTTATTTTGTTGAAAAGCTGTCTTTTTTGTTAAAAATCAAACTACTTTCTTCAAAATTCATTTTTTAAAACTAAAAATAGCAATTTTTGATTGCAAATTACTTTTGTATTGAAAGCTTATATTTTTGGATTGAAAATTCAACTGTATTGTAGAAAGTTCTTTTTTTGGCTCAAAAATTCAATAATTTTGTAAAAAATTGTTTTTTTTTTATTTGAAAATTAGTTTCTTGAAATGAAAATGAGGCTATTCCATTTTGGGTTCAAAGTTGATCTTTTTCATTTTGAAAATTCAACTATTTGGTTAAAAATTGATGTAGTTTGTTAAAAATTCGTCCTTCTTTTTTGTAAAAAATTAATCTTCTTGCTTTAAAATTCGACATTTGGACAGCAATTTCTTTTCATCTTTAACTGAATAATGTTTTTTATTTGAAAAATCAACTCTTGTTGAAAATTTATTATAGTTATAATTTTCTGATCTTATAATTTTCGGATTAAAGATTCAACTGTTTTGTAGGAAATTTTAATTTTCTCACGAAAATTGGACGGTTTGGGAGAGAATTCAACTAATTGGTCGAATTTTGAACTACTTTGCTAAAACTTCATCATTTTAGTTAAATTTTTGGGTTTTTTCTGTTAAAAACTACGTTTTTTAACTGAAAATTTCAATGTTCCGTTAAAAATTAACTTTTTAATTGAAAATTAATATTTTCGCGTAGAAAAATCAACTGTATTGTAGAAAATTTTTCTTTCACGCTTCAAAATTCAACAATTTGAGAGAAAATTCAGTTTTTTCAATTGAAAATTAATTTTTCGAAACGAAAATACAACTATTCGATTTTTGGTTGAGAACTGATGTTCTTAATTCAGCAATTCAACTATTTTGTTCAAAAATTATCTTATTTGTTGAAAATATTGTTGTGTTGAAAATATTTAATTGTGTTATATGCACAAATTAAAAATAAAGTTGAATATGTCAAACCTGCAATTTATCCAGCTTGAACCAAAGAAACATTTTTTTATTTTGCTTTTTCGGAAAAAATTTTTGTCTCGAGTGAGGAGTTTTGGGATTTCATATATTTTTTGCGATTTTGGAACGTTATAAACACCACGAAAAAAATGTTTCCCAAGAATAAAAAATGACATGTTTCTTTGGTTCAAGCTGACGCAATTTCAGGTTCGAAACAATAAAATAAAATATTTTTGTATATTTTCAAAAAATTTAAAATAAGGCAACCTTTTTTTAAATTTTAAAGAAAATTTTCAATTGTAAATTTAAGAAAGAGAACAGAAGATATCAACCGATTTCAAAATTTTTTTCTTCACTTGTTTTGGATGTCGACCCACAAATTGTTATCCCTCAGCTCAAACGATTCGTTAAATTTTTAGCATTTTTACTTCGCTCTACTGAAGAGTTTAGTTTTAAATTTACATTAAAAGTATTAATTATAGTTGTGATGAAATGACAAATCTTGGAAAGAAATATTTATGAGAGCGATCTTAAACATATCAAAAGTTTGTATTTAACTAATTTTATTTTTTTTCTGAATCTTAATATCACTCTGGATAGATTTTCAACGATCTAAGTACATCCAATTCTTGAAAATAAATCTTTGATGGCAGAAATCATTGAAAAATCATTGAAAATTATTTAAAAATGTAACATGTCTTACAAAAAGATTGTTTTTTTTCGACATATAAAAATGAATGTTGATTGTTTCCCTTATTTTCCCTTTTTTGTGAGAAATCCACCCTATTTCCCCTTTTTTATAAGCTCCTTTTGCGCTTTGATCCCTGTAATTACACTCACTAAGAGAATCCAGATAAACCGCAAAGGTAAGAATAATAATGCAGCTAGCGATCTTCATTTCTTCTATACAAATTTCCTGAATGGCGACTGAGAAATTTGAAATATATTTGATGCTATATATACTGACGTCTATCAGATAACTAAGCTTCAATAATACTCGCAAATATGTTAGAATTAGTATAATCTACTACGCCTGTGACGTCACTTTTAAGCGAGAACAAGAAACAAATTAAAAACTAAATTGCCAAACGTGCGCTTTACTTTCCGTTTACGTCGTAACAAGAGATTATCAGGTGATAGTCAAGAAATTATGCTGATGGAAAATATCAGTGTGATATTGTTATCAATTTAAATCTCCGGTGCTAGTAAATCTTTCAAGTGTAAATAATAAATTATTACCAAATGTCCTCAACAAAATATATTACTCTCAACATTCTTTAATTGTGTCATTACGCCCAGTAAATAATATCACTCTTAGCATTCATAAAATGTATAATTTATTCCGAAAAATGTTAACTTTTCACGATTTACAGTGAGAAAAATTCGGGTTGAAAAATTGTATAGCAAAACCAATTTCAGCATGAATTTTGGGACAGACAAAATTAAAAGCTATTTAGTGAATATTATTTCTTGAACATTTCTCAAGAAGTGACCAAAGCTTAATTTAAGAAATGTGAATAACGAGTACTTATTTTTGCCATTTTTCTGAAAACAGAGCTCATCTCACTCAAAATCCCCATGTTAATTTCAAAAGCCCGTAGGAATTTATTTTTTTGGAAAACGAAAAAACGGGGGGTGGGGCGGGGGGGGGGGATATATTACAAATAATTGAAAGTAAATTTTTTGGACTACCCTAGTATACATAAATTCAAAACTAGAATGCGTAAACTAAATTTGGAAACAATAAAAATAATGAAATTTAAATTTGAATTATACTTAGGGTTGCTACAAGACCCGAAAGACTTGAAAAAGTCATGAAATTAAAAAAAAAAATACTTGCATTTTTTATTTACACCTACTTTGAAGTCTCAATAATTATTTTAGGACTTTAGTACATGAATATAATCCTATATCTTTCATAAATATTATAATAACATCATTGAAAATACTTTAGAATTCAATAGCATATTACTAAAATTGTATATTATCCAAATTGATTAATAGTTGCACTAGAAATTGATGGTAAATTGTAGGCGTTCATATTTTAGAGATGTATTGTTTTATTATTTGAAAAATACTAAATTGTTCCAAAAATTTTCTTTCGAATTCGTGATTTTATATTATTGTTTAAAGCAATAAAATTTCACTCAGTGTAACATAATTCAACTTTATTGCAAAAATACGAAGAACACATTGTAAAACTTTTAAGTACACCTACTTTAATAACAATAAATGAATTTAGTAATAACCAATGTTATATATTACTTCTACATATCAGTATTTTGTAATCGCAAATTGTTATAATTATTTAGAAATTTAACAGTAATAGTAAACAATATGTGGCGTGTGTGTCGCGTCCGCCAACATTTTTTTTGCAATTTGTTTTCTTTCCTCTCATAAAGCACTTGAATTTTTTCTAAAATAAGAATTGCGATTTTTTATTTTATTTTGTAATATATATATATATATATATGTATAGAAAAATATGCAAACGCTAACCCACGCACCTTTGCTGTTCCGAGATCATATCTCGGGTCCCCATGAAGATTTTTGAGGTTTTCTTGGCTTGAATTAAAGATAAGATTTCAGGCTCGATGTCGCAGAATTTTCAGGTGTTTGAAAAAATTTCCCTAGGTCGTTCTGGAAGTTGAATTTTAGGTAGAACATTTGAGAAAATCTTGAATTTTGTTTTTAAACTTCTCACGTGCTGTGAGACTGGGCCGTCTTATAGATGTCCCAGTCCGGAGGCAATTTAGTTCTATTTGCCCTATTGCACAACATTCGTGTCATTCTACGGAGTCTCTTCAGGTGGGTGTTCCACCATTCTGCTCCCTTCCTAGACTTGATTGTCCTTGTAGAGCAATTGTTCTCATATGATGTTGTCAGAGCCCTTCGCAGAAAATCCGCGGCGTGCTTTAACTCATCAATGGTAACATAGCTTGTGGGGAATTCCGCAAGCCTCCCTTCGAGTTCCTCTTTATATGAGTCCCAAAGTGTATTTCTGGGGTTTCTGTTATTAGAAACCACCGGTTTTCCTAGGGTTCATCGAAACACGATGTGTTTGTGGTCCTCACCTCACAGACGACGTGTAAATGTCAATTTTAATCTCTGACTAGTTGAATTTTTTCAACATTTTAATTTTATGAGAAATGTGATTTTTCTAATCTAAACTTATAAGCCTGAAGAGGTCAGTAAACCAAGCTGACGAAACGTCGCAAAATATTTGTGGAGTTTTGTTATTAACCCCAGTGATGAACAAGAAAAATAAATCTTCAATCTAAATATGGAGGCTAATAGATCTTTTCATACCAATATCAATATAGTTTCCATTATTTTATCAATAATCATTATCACTGATAAAGGTTATTTTTAATCCAGTTATTCAGTAATTAAATTAAATATTAGGAAACCAATAATAATATACATAATACTACTCATATTGGGAACGTTCCAAACCCAAAGCCTAGAACATATTTTTATTCAAACGATTAATAATTAAAAGCATTATTTGTTTTGAATTCTTAATTACATTGATTCGTGGCTGAAAGACTCAACAATCTTACACAATTATCTGGCGAACCTTTGTAATTTATTGAATATTTTGAAACGATAATAACTGAGGATGTAGAATGATGAATGTTAAATATTGTGAACAATTTCAAGCTACGAGAAAAAATATGAATATCTAATAGCACGTTCCGAAATATTGAAAATATATAGAAAATACCTACTTATTACTAATATAGCATTGAAGAACTACTAATTACTTACTGAAAATATGTAAATTTATTTATAGCTGTGCATCTTAATTATCAGAAATTTGTATAAATGTGAAAATTGCAGATAGAATAGTTCAATCGAAAATGCGGTTGTGTAACATTATCAAATTTATTTGAATAATAAGGCCATATTACACAATTTTTAGATAGACAACTTCACTTCCACCAACATAATGTATTTACCAGTTAATGTTTTGAAATGGAAAATAGGAAATCTATTTGGCCTTATTTCATTCACATTTTAAAAATAATCTCTTCAATCAATAGTGATTGACTTGAGTGATTATTCAATTACTATTAGGAGGACTTCTTTTTTTCGCGATAATTAATTGCGGTGCTCCCAGAAATGTTAAATGGCTTCGCTGATTCGGAGTTAAAAGGGTTACTGCGAGCCAGCGTTCATCAATCGGATTTGCAAACGCAAGAAATTCCAAACTATGATTTTTATCAATAACATGCACCATTGTCGTGTTTGTTCTCAAAAGCCGGCGATAATCCATTTGTCCTTTAATCCTGATATCAAATAATTTTCCAGTCTCAGGATCTCTCTTCACTTGTATAGGGTAGCCTTTTATGTTTAAAAGTTCCCATGCCTGATGACTTGCTGAGCTTCGACTAACATTAGATGATCCTGCACCTAATGATGAACAACCTGCACAATTTCCCAAATGATTTAATTGTGTGAAATGAAAATGGAGATTTCCAACGTTCTTGCATGGAAAAAAGAGTTCCTTTCCATTGGACTCAAATTCGTGATACAAAATATTTTTTCTACCATCGTATACAAATCGACGTCATTCTTGGATTTCATTCAATATATTTTACTGGTCATGAACCTACTAATAATGAAGGTATGAACTCGATGCAGAAAAAATTACTTTGTATAACTAATTTTATTCGAATGAAAAAATACACTGAGACCGAGCATGACTATTTTTACCAGAAGATTACCTCACTCATAAAATACCACTCTGTTGAAGGCATAACTAAACTGAACGCTTCTGTTCTAACAATCAGATAGATTTATAATTGTACCATGAATATTTGTTTGAAAAGAGATTCGAATAAAACCAATGGCTTTCGCTCAGCCTCAATATGTTTTATCTATTAATGAACTAACAAATTCTCCTTCCAAAAACCCGGCGAAAGCCAAAAACCCAGCAGGATCAAAGTCACAAGCCTCAAAAAGAGGATATGTCAATATGGTAACCTCGATTGTACTTACCTACCAAATGCAGATAAACTGCAAAGATAAGAATAAGAATGCAGCTAGTGATCTTCATTTCTTCTATACAGATGTCGTAAAAGGCGACTGAGAAATTCGGAATATATTCTCTGCTATATATACTTAAATCCGTAAGATTACCAAAGTCGTAATTATGCCTACATTTCACGTAATTTATGAGCTTAAATTGCGTAAATTTTAAGCTTATAGAATTACCTAAATGGTTCACATGTGTTACGAAGTATTTTGTACAGTTAATTATACAAAAACATTTTTGTCCGAAAATTAACTGTCATTTCTGTAGTCAACTAGTCATAGTGGATCCATCACTTTATTTAATTTTTCACAGTATGAATAAAAATATTTTCCATGGAACTTCAAGAAAAAGTATTCAGAGTAGTCAATTTATTCAAAAATGTTATAAAATAATTAATTTAGTACTCAGTTCACGTTTCCTACTGTATGATGCTACTTCGCCTTTCAAGGGTTTCAACCTGTAAGAAAATAGTAACTTTTCAAGATTTACAGAAAAAAAATGTTTAATCAAATTAAAATTGTGTATATAATAAATTATTACCAAATTTTTTACTGAATATATATATATCTCAACATTGGTTAATTGTATCATGAATTCCCGAAAATAAGGACTTTTCCCGATTTGCAGGGGAACAATTGCTTAAATAAATCCTAAATCTGAGCTTGCCCTATTCAAAACGCAATGCTAATTTCAAATGACCGCGAGGTCGTTAATGTGGACTGTTGAAAAAAAGGGTATTTATATTTCCGGAAAACGAAAAAAACAAGAGGCGATTGATCACCAATAATAATTGAAAGTAGATTTTTCTGGCCCCGCTATAGTATACACACCTCTATCATTAACATGAGAAACTCAATTTTAAAAAAGTAATGAAATTGAAATTCGAATGAGGTAGGGTTACTATAAGACCCGGAAAACCCGAAAAAGTTACGAAATTTCGCAAAGTTCTCGAAAACATGGCAAATTCGTTCAAATTAAAAAAAAAAATTCTGAAATTTTTTTATTCGCAACCACTTTGAAGATTCAATAATTATATTAGTACCTTACGATCACGAATGGATTCTTTCCTAATTGAAATAATATAAACCTAATTCTAGAATTTTTCTAAATTTTACGATAATGATAATGAAAATTATTTAGAGTTCATTAGCGCCATTGGAGAGCCCTATATATTTTACATTGATTAATAGTTGTATCGAAAATAGTTGTTAAATTTTTCTGCGGCCAGTAAAATGTTTTTGAATTAAATAGAATTTACTAGATTCTTTGAAAAATATACATGAAAAGCTTGGGGAATTCACACTGAATTTTTTAATCGGATCAAAATTATATGCCACGCTTTTATACAGATTTTGTATTTTTTATAAAAAAATTGCCCATCAGAGTGATTCAATTTTTAAGATAAATTTGCTAATTTCAACAGCAGAATTTTTACATTTTTCATAAATTTCTTATATTTTAGATTATTTTATAATTTCAACTCTCAAAACCGCCAAAGTTTCAGTTTTTCACCTCGAATAAGAATGCCCGCACGCAGCATAGTGGGTTATTTAGTAAAATTTACATTCAAAACCTAGTTTCTCTCAAACGAATCGTCTAAAATGAATGTTCCTTGAACGAGATAAAAGCTCATCAAATGCACCATAAGAGAAACTTATAGAGAAAAGTTTTCCTGAATATCCCGGCTTGTAAAATGCAGGAAAACAACATCATTTTTTAAAATTATTTACGAAAATATACTGGAGCTAGAAAAAGAAAAGTTTCTTTCAGTGTAAGACATAATATTTCATAGATTTTTCAATGTTGAATTTAAATCTGCTAGAAAAAGTAGCGTAGTACATTTGCTTTCCACAAAAAATCCGTTTAAAGATGGAAAATCGAATATGCAGAGACACAAATCGGAAACATGATGGTAATTTGACAACGTCGATGATCTTCAGGTTTTTAAGGTCGCTGAATTCAAACCTGACGTCAGAATTTCGAAATAAGAAATCGCAGATTCAATATTGCGGAATAAAAATTAGAAAAATTTGGAAAACTTTACAAAATTGTCTCTATTCATATTTTCAAGGACGCCGAATCCAAATCTGACGTTATTATGTCAAAATTAAAAAATGGCGGATCAAATATGGCAGAATAAATATTTTCAAAATTCCGTCAACTTCACAAAATTGGTAATGCTTACTTTTTTGAGGTCGCTGAATTTAAATCTGATGACACAATTGAAAATGGTTGATCCATTCAAAAGATGATACACAAATTCAAATTCGACCTGAACAATTTTTAACAAATTTTACTTTCTAATTACAGCTCAATCATGAATATTTATTATTTAATTTAACAATTACTGTATGCATAAAATTGTAGTTCCAGAAACCTTACATCAAATAGAAAAATGACGTGACATGGCATGTGACGTCAGATTTAGATTCAGCAACCTCAAAACCATAAGTATTACCAATTCCATAAAGTTTATAGAATTTTTTACATTTTCGTTCAGCCATATTTGTCTGACATTTCTTCTTTTAAAATTATGACGTGAGATTTGAATTCTTCATCGATCCCAAAAATGTGAATATGGACAATATTGTCAAAATTCCCAAAAGATTTCTTCTATTTTGCATTAATAACATTAGTAACACGTCATTTGTCAGGATTGAAACAAAAATTACGAGTCCTATCAAAAAATAATGTTCAAGAAAATTGTCTATTCTTTCTTGGTGAACAATTTTTGTCCATTTTTTTCGTATCTTGTGCCTTTTTTCCAACAAAAAATGTAATATTATTTTTCACGATTAAAACATAAACGACACGTATTATGAAAAAATTAATAACAAATTTGTAGATCCCTTTTGGGTGAACAATTTTTGTTCATCCATTTCTTTTGTATCTTGCATAGTTTGTCCTCAAAATGGAATTTTTTATTTTTAATAACATTTTTCACGATGAAAACCGAAAAATATGCGTCTTATCAAACAAATGGTCTCGAAAATGATGGATGGTTAAATAACTTCTCCTTTCTTTGTATGTCTTAAAACAGTGTGCCGAAGCTCAAAACAATCTGATCAGTCTTTCTAGCATGATTAGGATGAGAATTTAAAAACTTATGGGACTCTTCATCTTTATTTTTTTAAACCAATATAAATGACACCTGTGAA
The DNA here is from genome assembly GCA_932178445.1 of Andricus quercusramuli. NCBI lineage: Eukaryota > Metazoa > Arthropoda > Insecta > Hymenoptera > Cynipidae > Andricus > Andricus quercusramuli. Next base: position 174,853 of record CAKNXH010061738.1, read on the forward strand.
TCTTAACTATTTAAAAAATTGGATTAATATTATTTAGAATGTTTTTATTTTAAATGCGTGGGTTGAAACAGGAGGGTAACAGTACAGTTTCTGTACTTTTTTATTCATAATTTACTAAATTTACTAACTTGTGTTTTGATGTCAGTACTTTTCTCAGATAATGTTACTAAAAATGTATTGTTAAAAGAAAAAGTGGAAATTTTTGGGACTTGAGTAGTCAATTTCTTTTTGGTTGTTCACGAAACGTTCTTAATATGTTGCTATGCAAATAAAATAGAAATCCTCCCAAAACAGCGCTACGTTTCGGCGGACTTTTATTGTCATAATAATTATGTGATAATAAGAAATATGTGACGCATGCGTATGTTCTGTATTGAATTAATTTTTTATCGTACATGGTAATAATTGAATTTCTAAATGTTATAACCATATATTCTACCATTCGTACTTAGCTTCAATAATAGCAAGTACCTTCATCTTGAATAAATATAATATCAATATTGCGTAAATTGATGTATGTGCTGGAGGCTTTTACTTATCACTTTTTTATAGAAGAGTATTCGCTCATTAAGTAACTTGTGTCTTCATGAAGTATACATAACCTTAATTGGTATAATTTCAAACGATTGAAATATTTTATCTTAGTTGGACCATTTCAACCGATAAAGAGTAAAATTCAATACTTATATATATATATATATATATATATATATATATATATATATA
>CAKNXH010061738.1:175978-218901 GCA_932178445.1 Andricus quercusramuli
CCACATTGTGTCTCTCTGTGTACTCGTAGCGTGCATACGTTGAGCATTTACTGAGAACATGTACTAGGTATTTCCGGTTCTTCCTTGCACGTTCGGCATATGGTATCGCCTACAGGTACATTCATTATGCGCTTGCGGTAAACCACGGTGTCCATAACGCCGTCTTGACAGGCAAAAAATGGTTGTAGGTTGTATGCCGTTAATCTCGATTAAGAACTTAACTCAATCGAGAAAGATGTATTTTTTACACCTAGTGCAAACGGAATATGTTGGGACAACGGCCGAGACTTCCGGAATCGACCAAGCTACTTGCCGGGGAATCTTACCACGTGGGTCTCAGTAAAATTATTTTTTTTAATGATCACAAGTTCCTGTAGTGTTATTCAAAGTGTTCCAGGAGATGTCTGTTATCGCATTTCTTTCACTATCAACTGGGGCATAAGACGCTATTATGAATAGTCTTCTGATTTCCGGTTGCATTTTATTCCCCATTTTCTCTTATTCTGCTGTTGCATGCCGTTTTATTTGTTTCAAGTACACACCAAGTATCTAGCTTCCAAACGTACAATGTTTCCCGGAATTGTCTTTCCTCAAAAGCGTTCACCCCTCTAGCATTCCAAACATTCAGTCTACATTCATTGCTTTAAACATTACCTGTACTTTTACTGAATGAGTGCCTTTCGTCAGCCAAAGTTTCAATCTATTTCAAGGCCACTCTGTTGATTGTATTATTTATTATTTAAAATAGAAATCCAACTACTAATCAATTAAGAAATACGTGAATTTACTCAGAGCTGTACATCTTAATGACCGGAAATTTATAGAAGAGGGAAATGTGAAAATCGAAAAGATTAATAAAGAAAGCAGTTGTGTAACATTTTCAACTTTATTGAAATGACAAGAGGGCTATATTTGACAACTTATAAATAGGCTACGTCACTCACATTAACATACTGTATTCACTAGGTAATCCTTTCAAATGAAAAAATAGAATGTATGAACACAATTAATCTATTTGGCCTTACTTTATTCACACTTTAAAAATAGTCCCTTCAATCAATAGTACTTGAATTGTGTAAAAATCAATGCTGTGGAATATTTCGCCTATCAGTATTTTGTAATAGAAAAATTTTATACATATTCAAAAACTCAATTTTCATACACACATATACAATTGATTCATATTCGATTGTTCCAAACTAAGGACAACCATTCCCTAAATATTATTATTATCCCTGCATATGATGAAATACGGATACGTACATATATATTTTTCCATCTATACTTAGCTTTACAAGGCTCGGTTGTCTTCATCTTGAATAAATAAAATATTCATATTGTGTAAAAATCACGTTGGTAAGAATAAGGATATCTAGTGAGAAGCCCGTAGTGTGTATGTCAGTTGTCAAGAAATAAATGTCATAACGTAAGAATCGGGTAGAGAAAATCGAGTGTTACTGAATCATTATTGATGTAATGCCATTTAAATCATGTTTCAGAATAGATTGTCAACGGCGATACCACGCTGAAAACACCAGTTCCCGTTAGATCACTGAAGTTAAGCAGTGTTGGGCGCGGTTAGTACTTGGATGGGTGACCGTTCGGGGAATACTGCGTGTTGTTGACCCGTCGTGGGTGTGGTGGACCCACACTGGTAGTATTTATCCACCTAGAAACACTACCCGAATCGGGTAGTGAGGCAATGAACTTTCGAGTTCGAAATGCTAATCAATTTTTTTTTTTTTTTCAGAATAGATAGAGCTATGTATCAGTGATTTCAAGGATAGTGGTTATTTACTTATCTCTAAGAGAAATTCTTCTTTTTGCAATAATCAATGTTGGTGCTCCGAGGAATTTCAAGTAACGTTGCTGTGTCGGAGTAGAAAGGGTGACTGCGAGCCAGCGATCATCAGCATGATTTACAAACGCAAGAAATTTCAAATTATGATTTTGGTCAATCACATGCACCATCTCCGTGTCTGTTTTCAAAAGCGTGCGATAATCCATTTGTCCTCGAATCCTAATATCGGATACATTTCCAGTCTTGGGATCTCTCTTCACTTGTATAGGGTAGCCTTTTATGTTCAAAAGTTCCCATGCCTGATGACTTGCTGGGCGTGCAATAACATCAGATGATCCTGCACCCTGTGGCGAACAACCTGCACAATTTCCCAATTAATTTAATTGTGTAAGACGAAAATTGAGATTTTTTTACCATCGAGATTAAATTGAGTAAATTGAACTCGATGCGAAAACAATTTCTTTGTATAACTAATTTATCCCAATAAAAAAAGTCCTAAGGCTAAGCATGACTATTGTGACCAGAATATTACCTCACTTATAAATTACTACGCCGTTAAAAGCATGACTAAAATAAACACTTCTATTCTAACATTGAGAAAAAAAATTCGTTATCACTCAGACTCAATGTATTTTTTCTTCTATCAATAAACTAACAAATTCTGCTTTCGGAAACTCACTAAAAATCAAAAAACCTGTTCTACCCTAGTCACTAGCCTCAAAAAGAGGATATGTCCATATGGTTACCTTAATTATACTTACCAATAGAATTTAGATAAACCGCGAAGGTAAGAATAAGAATCCAGCTAGCGATCTTCATGGCTTCTATATATATATTTCGCGAAAAGCTACTGACAAATTTGGAATATATTCACTACTATATATACTGACATCTATCAGATTACTCAGCTTCACTATCAGCCATAAATCTTTCAGAATTTTCCAATCTTCCTATGTGTATGACGTCACTCTTAAGCTAGAACAGAAAAGTAAATTAAAAACAAAGCCATAAATGCGCTTTAGTTTCCGTTTACGTTGTTGCATGAAAAAATCACGCAATAGTTATGAAATGAAGCCGAGGTAAAATATCAGTAATTGTCAAAGTCGTAATTATGTCTAAATTTTACGTAATTCGTGATCTTGAATAACTTCAAACTAAAGTTTATATACTTAACCACATGATGCAAACGTGGTACGAAAGTTATTGCACAAATTCTCACACAATCTAAATTTATTTTATTTTATCAAAGCCAGACATAATCGGCTCTCAGGTTATGTTTCCGGTCAGCCTTCGAGAAGCGAACTTTTATGTTCACAAAACCCCAGAAAGATTTGTAGTTTTGTACACGATTGGAATCCGAAAAACCTCTTTTGAATTGAATACACGTAAAAAAAAGATTTATAAATGTGAAAATATTTCTATAAAGAAATACTGATATGTACAAATATTCTGCCATCTGTACTAAGCTTTATTCACCTTGGTTGAATTTATCTTGAACAAATAAAATAATAATATTATGTAAATTCATGTGCTTGGCGGTACCTTTTCAGTCTTTGGTTCTTTTACGGAAAAATGTTTGCTTATTAAATAACTTCCGACTTCATAAAGTACACGTAACCTTCATTGCTCTCATTTCAAAACGATAAAAACAGTTTATCTTAGCTGCGCAATCTTCAACTAATAGTGAATGAAATTCAATAGCATTGAATTGAATCTTCAAAAAAGAATACAAAACTTTGTTCCAAATTATAAGGAAAAGTTTCAGTAGGGACATTGTCAGATAGAAAGATTTCATAATTCCGTATAGCAATCCACGGATATCAAGCTGTAAAATCTAGATGTTGAATTTCATAATCCAAAATTTTTAAAAGTTAATTTGCGAATTACACAGCTGTATAACTAGATATTTAACCTGAATATTTAAAATTACTCTCTTATGGTTTAAGTTCAAACGTGTTAAATGGCATACTTTTCCGTTCTTGAAATGAAAAGAACACTCAAGACAACAAAATTCAAAACTGCGTGTAAACATTTGCTGTCGCTTTCCAACAAACCTAAAATTATTTGAAGTATATTTAAATTAAGAATAATATTCAGTAGAATATGTTTTTATTCAAGAATATTATACCACTTTTATACAAACATTGTTACTTATTTTAGGAGTCGTTTATGAAATACATATCATTTCAAATTACTGAAATTTCTTTCAAATTGAAAGCATTTTCAAAATTAACATATAAATTCACGTATAAATGAGGGTCATGCTCAGTTGTTCAGTGAATGATGTTTTTATTCATTATAATTACATGATTGTTACATGAACGTTGTCTGTTATATAGAATGTGAGAATATTAGAACCTGCAGAATCTGAATTTTCAAATTTTCTATTAGGATATTTTCATTCATTCAGTATAAGTATCCTCTGGATGAAATGAAGACAGTGTAAAACTTACACGATTCCTACCTTATAGATATTCTATTTCTCAACAAATCACGTCCAAGGGAAGTGAGACGAGATCTTACCTACAATCTTAACATTATTCACGCCCCCCCCCTCCCAATGGTGTCGGAAAGCAGTCCCCCACCCCCAGAGAAAATGTTGCCCTCTCGCCTCTTCTTCAATTGGGAAAATCTATAATATCCATGAACTAATTCATGCCGTGAGTTAGTAATAACAACCTTATTTTGAAGATACCACCTTATGGTATCATCCTGAAAACAGTCTGTTGGAATCAACAACAAGTTTGGACTACCGGTTGAATCAACCTCGTGGAAGATGTTAAAGGGAAATTTCCATGTTCCAACTTTTTTTTTTATTCCGCCAGTCGAGAATCAATTACTTCATGGTTGTACGTTTTCCCGAGTAAGGACAAGACTGCGGGATGACAGTGTGCTGATGGTGAGGAACTATCAGTTATTATCACGAGGAGTTCACAAGGGCCAAACCGTGCGTTAGATTTGGTCCTGAAGCAGGTATAAGGACTTGTCGTGACCTGCCAGTTGGTACTACTGTGGTGCCATTTAAATCATGTGTCGATGCTTGTCAATCAGCAGGTAATCAACAGGGCTGTTTTTCTACGATTTCAATGATAGTGGGTTCTAATGATCCTCAGGATCACGTCATACTTTGTTTACGTCGACATTATTAGGAACATTCAGAATCGCTTTTTTGTAAGCTTTATTAACAGGGGTAACTATGAGCCAGCGATGGGTAATAGAACTGACGTGCGCAATAAATTCCAAATTCTGAGATTCATCATACACATACTCTGCGACCGAGGGTGTACACATAAAACGGATAATATCGTTTGGTACAAGCTCAATTTTGATCACTTTTTCTGTCACAGGATCTCTCTTCACGCGTACATCGTAATCATGTATTTTATAATTGGTCCATCCGTCTGTACCTTTTTCATTTGACGGAGAAGATGACCCTACCCTGGATGATCTTACGCCAGATGATCCTGCCCTACGTGATGAACAACCTACACAAGTTCCCAAAGAATTTAATTATGTACAATTAAAATTACGAATTATAACATTTGTGTACATGTTTCTTTCTTAGTATGTGCCCATATATTTTATTGCAAAGAGAAAAATTATCATTTAATCAAGAAAATTACGGTACGGATACCAACGATACAATATTTTCACGACTCCAGAGAATTTGGCTTGTCTCAAGAAAATATATTTAAATAAATAAAATCAAGTTTTCTGAATCTAGTACATTTTCTTGATACAAATATTTTCTAAAATAGAGAAAATATTTAATCGTCCATATGCAAGGTTGGCGGTAAGTTATGGAAATCAGGGAAAAGTCGGGAAATTGTATTGGTCAGGGAAAGTCAGGGGAAAATGGGAGAATGTTTAGAAGGGAGTTTTGCGGCCCTTTTTGCAGTAAATTCTTCCTGACGATTATTTTTTTTTTAATTTTATTATTTGCTTTGAAATTCAAAAATAATATCGAAAGACCATCCTTTTTGGTTAAATATTCCCTTTTTTTGGTTGAAAAATTTTTCTTTTCTGGTAAAAAATTCATCTTTCAAATTGAAAATTCATTTTTTTGTTTTAAAATTGATCTCTTTTGGTACAGATTTCATCTGTCATTGGTTAAAATATCAGCTATTCGGTATAAATATTTGATTGAAACTTCATATATTTTGTTGAAAATTCGCTTCTATGGTTGAAATAGACACTATTAAATTTGTCTGAGGATTCATATTTTTTGTTGAAAATTCAACTTGTCGGGTTGAGAATTCAACTGTCCTTGAAAAAAAATGTTCCGTTTAAAATTGAAAATTTCATTAGAAATTCAACTATCCAGTTGAAAATTTATCTTTGTATGTATAGAACTCAAGTATTTGGTTGAACATTCTAGCACTTTATTTAAAAACTAATCATTTCAATGAAGAGTCATCTTCTTGGTCGAAAATTCCTCTTTTTGGATTGGAAATTTTTTTATGGTAAAAAAGTCAATGTTTATTAAAATAAATAGAAAAATATTTTTTTCATTCAATATCAATTCTTTTTCCTGGTGATCATAAATCTATTCCAACAGCGAAAATATGAACTCGTTGAAAAAAAAACTTTATATCACTAACTTACTCCCGATGAAAAAGTACCAGAGAACCAAGCTGTCTGTCGTTATCAGTAGATTGCTTCACTCATGAATTATTCCACTGATAAAGGCATGCCTAGAAGAAAAAATTGTCTACTTATATTGAAACAGATTTACAATTTTGACATGGCCATTTTACTTCTTTCATCAAACAAGTGGAACTAAAACTGTTACCCCTACTTTTTCCTCAAGTAATGAATAAAATAAATGAAAATCAACCTAATAATTTCGAAAATAAGATTGAACATAAAAATATTAAAACCATTTTGAATTGTCTAAAGTTTTGCAATGAATATTCCGTTATTTTTTAGGCAAGAAATTTGAAAAAATTCATTCGGCTTCCCTCATTCTCAATATGATTTTTCAATTAGAAAGAAGAGAAAAATTCTAATTTCAAAAACCCGGACAAAAAGCCTACCTTGAAAAAAAAATTGTAATACTAAAGTCACAAACCTCACAAAAAGTATATTTCCGAGAAATACGGAAGTATGGTCACAGTAATTATACTTACTAACAGAATCCAGATGAACCGCAAATGTAAGAACGAGAATGCAGTTAGCGATCTTCATTTCTTCAGCGCACAGATTTCGCAAGTGAACAGCGAGTGAGAAAGTTGGAATATATTCTCTGCTATATATACTTACTAGCATTCACTGTTAGCCCTCAATCTTTCAAAATTAATCAAATGTACTCATTCATGTCGTCACTTTCAACCTAGAAAAGATAAGCAAATGTAAAACAACTTTGCCAAACATTTGAAACACTATACCCGTTAATACCGTGCGCATCTATAGCACATATTATGTACCTTCTTCATTCACAAGAATTATTCATTTTTTACTACCAATTTATTAATTATTTCTATTTTAAAAAATTTAATAAATTCTTTTTTTGATTCAATTTGAAAATTAGTCGCCCTGAAGCACCTTTCGTGATACTATGTGCTTGCAGAATTGCATCCCCCATTCAATTTCACGAATGCGACCAGCCCCCGAATTTTCTCGACTGGGCAGAGGAAAGTGGTTTCAGAACTAAAACATGTCGTCTTTGAGTCGATCTATTCTGTTTGGACAGGCCTGAATGACTACTTTTAAGAACAAAAATTTGAAAACCGTCCAAACTCGGGAGGATGGTTTTCTGCAGTTTTCCTTTCCCCTGACCAAATGCCCCGGCAAGGTCGCATGCAGACGGGGGTTATCAGTGGATGCAAATAACTTCATGCAATGGTTTTGTGTTCATCTTGGCGAAGAAAAATGTGCACAGGTCCATATCCAGTGAAGTGGAGTTGTCCGGCTGCATCGATACTCATGCTCAAGGGCTTAAATCATTTTTCTTTATTCAACTGTACAATTATATTTTGGTTTTATATTCATTCTTCATTTTGACCCTCATCTTCCAGCATGGTCCAAAAACCCTCGCTTCGCCTCTCCTCACACGCATATCCTCACTTTCTCGCTTTGCCTCGCATTGCGAAACTCTGCCTCCGCAGCTCATACGTCATACTTATCTACTATTTACCAAATTGACATTTTGCTTATATCTTCTTCCCCTCCTATGTACACTCTTACTTTCTCCATTGCTCTTGCTTCTTCCTCGTTCCTTATCTTCTTCTCCATCTTACCCAACACCCCGTTCACCCATGCTACTGCCCTTTTGTCACCCCCTTTCATGCATCAATAACTCCATAATGATTCAACTCGTTTTCGCCTCCTCGCACTCCTCCAATCTGTACTCCACTCTTACAATCCCCTTCCCGCACAATTCACACATCCTCTTCTCCCTAGAAAGCGAGAACCTATTAAAACCCTCGATGCACCCACATCTCATCCTCGCTATAAGCTTCTGACTTCCTTTTTCTCCTTTCTCACACAATTATAGCGCTCTCTCCCTTGGCATAATCCACCCATAGTTTCCGTCAAACCTTGACTCTCTTATTCTCTCCTCCCCTGCTGCCTTCTCACTTTCTCCATGCCGTTCTTCCTAAAAATCTCATATACCTTCCTTCCTTTCTCGTGCATCCCTTTCACTTCATTTATCTGCAGTCCATTCGTTCTAAAATACCTTCCTCTTTTAATATCCATCTTCCCATCCCCTCTTCTGTGCTCCTTTTCTCACCAACACTCCCTAACCAGCTCACTTCCCTCCTCTTCCCAAAATTTCTCCTGATACTCACATGCCTGACTCCCTGTTATAATCCCCAAACTCGTTCGCCCCGTCTCCCTCCTAGCAATATAATTAGGCGTGTTCTTTGCCAACCCCAGTGTCCACTTTACATGAGTCTCCTGTATCCTATTTACCTCCTTACTTTTCTTGCACCCTCACACCTCCAATCCATAAAATAAGATACTCACCACTAGCGACTCAAACAATTTCATTCTTTTTCCAAAATCATCTGCAAACAACTTCTTTCCCAGCCCCCACAGACTCTCTCTTTTACATGGCCATCCACTTCTTGCTTCCTCTGAAACAGGATGCCTAGATACACAAACACTTCTCCCTCCAGCACCGCCTTTCCCTGCCATTTCCACTCACCTCCTTTATTCCTCTCACCTACTTTCCTGAACACCATGACCTTGGACTTTTTCACATTCAGCTCTAACCTATTCTTATGCAGGTATCTTCTCAACCTTTCCATCCTACCACTTCCTCCTACAACTTTGACCGCTACCTTACTTACCATATCCGCGATTAAAATCGCAAAAAGAGTTGGGCGAAGTTGACACCACCAAGGATAACTAGATCAATACGCATTAAAACGGGTGCCTTTCCAGAAATCTCCTCCAGTGCAATGTGGTTCTGTTTAGCATTGAATCCATTGAACAAAACACTAAATATCATGTTTCATGGGTTTAGAATACATGATAATAAGGATGATCATAAACTGACATATCTTCTATACTAGCATGACCTGGTGCTATACCCTAGTCCAGACAACAAACTGCAGCAAGGGATCGTTGTCACAAAGCAGTTTTTCAATGATATCCGCATGGAGTGTTGACTATAGATAAATGCAGAACAATGCATTCAACCAGAGGAGAATTAGAGACTGCAGAGTAAGGGAACGTGTTTGAAAATGACATCGAGGCAATGAATGAGGGTGAGTCATCTAAATACCTGGGTACTCTTGAATCTAAGGGTATTCAGCTTACGATAATGAAGGAAAGCCTAACGATTTACTTCATCACAAGACTCAGATTGATTCTGCAGAGTTCTCTCAATTCGGCAGACAAGATCAGGACAATCAACACCTGTGCTATCCCTGTCCTCACGTACTCCTTCGGGCTTATCAAATGGTCGAATACTATGTAATATATAACTATTTAAGTCATAAGTAATGCAGTTGCAAGACTATTTTGAAACAAGCGATCAGTCGCGCTTTACAACACCATCTGTAAAGTGAATCTCGATTACAGATAACACGATCTTGAATTTATCTTCAGAGGAGGCCTTGAATATCAGGTCATAGAACATAGAGGAATGAGGAACGCAATGGAGACAAAAAGCCGTCCACGGCGAACACCCCGCATCGTTAAATCAACATGAAGTGTATAGTGAGCATTCCAATATTTGTCTGAAAAAAGACGTTCTGTTCTCAGAAACGGAAGGATTCATCGTTGCAATTCAGGACAAGTTTATCAGCACCAGAAATTATCGCAAACACGTGTTACATGAAGATCTAGTTGACCAGTACCGGCAATGTAAAGATACCAATGAATCCATCGAGCACATTATTGATGTTTGTCGCGTAATGGCTCAGAGAGAATATACGCTCAATATATTGATGTGGCGGGCATTATTCATTAACAACTTTCCCTTAGCCTAAGATTTTTTACAGAATGGATGCCTCTCTATAGATACATTTTGTTGTCCGTTTTCGAAAACAAAGATTACATCTTGTATTGGGATGTTACTATCCATACGGATCATTATATCTGAGCCATTCAACCTGACATCGTGATGCGAGAGAAAAAGGGTGGAAGAGTCTACATCATCACTGCTTGTCCACTTCACCGGAATTTGCACGCAACTTATATAATCAAGATCCATAGGTATAGCGAGTGAGGCATGAAGTTAAGATAATATATAAGAATGTTTACCATGCATATATTCATTCTATTGTGATTTTGGCTACAGGCAATGTGCATGCAAGATGCACTCAACATCTTCAACATTTAGGAGTCAGTAGGGTACTGGCAGCAGCTAAGGAGGCGGTTTCATTAAATACCAGTCGCATTGTAAGAAACTTCTTAGGCCATCAGGAAGCAAGCGACTAAAATCCTATGGAGGAACTTCAAAGTAAACCATGCTCCTAATTTTTTACCCACATCATCGCAAAAGATTTCAAACATCGTATTCAATTAATTTATAACCTCCTAATCTCATTAGGCATTTCACTTAGTCCGTGACTGATTATGAAAAACCGGGTTCACCAAGAACGAGTAAAAAAAAATAATAATAAATTGCGTTAAAGCCTATATTGATTTTTTAGCCATCCTAACATTAATGAAATCGAATTATAAGTAAGAGTAATACTCAGTTGTTCAGCAAATGATGTTTTTATTCAGATAATTACATAATTGTTACATTGAAGTTTTTTGTTATTTAGAATCTGAGAATATTAGAATCTGAATTTACATCACCTTAATTAGTATATTTTCAATCATTCAGTATCAGTAGCCTTTGGATGGATTTCAAGCCGTGTAAAACTTACACGATTTTGACCTTGTAGATATATTTTCTTCTAAAAAAAGCAGGTCCACAGAAAATAAGAACCCTACATTGAAAGCCTTAGTACTTTCATGTAATTTTCTTAATTTTCAAGTTGATATCTTATTTCTGGTTTCAGGACGAGGTCTTACCGGCCGTCTGATCTTTATGCACCCTTCGTAGTAAGGGCAAGCATTCCGTCACTACCAGTGGACTCTTGCCCTCTAGTCTTTTCTTCACTTGCGAAAATCTATATTCATGAAGTAATTCATGCCATGAATTAATAATAACCTTGTTTTGAAGAGTCCACCTCATGTTATTATTCAGAAAACAGTTTGTTGGATCCAACAACTACATGTTTGAACTACGGGTTGAATCAACAACCTGAGAGATATGGAAGGAAAATTTCTTCCGGCCTATTCATAGCTTCATGAGGTTATAAAAGTTCCTATATTTCCTTTCTTTATTCCGCCAGTCGAGTATTAATTACTTCATGAATGTAGGGTTTTCCCGAGTGAGGAAAAAACTATAAGGGTAACCGTGCGCTCAATTTAACCCAGAACATGGGTTCAATTGCGTCCTGAAACAGGTATGAGGACGAGCCGTGGCTTGCTAATCGATACTGATGTATGTAGTGCCGTTTAAATCATATTTCGGTGCTTGTTTATTAGGAGGTAATCAGCGGGGCTGCTTATCTAGGATATCAGTGATAGTGGTTTCTTTATGATCTTCAGGATCACGTCATCCTTTATTTACATCAACATTATTAGGAACATTTAGAATTGCTTTTTTGTCAGCTTTAGTAGCAGGGGTAACTATAAGCCAGCGTCCAGTATCAACACTGACGTGCGCAATAAATTCCAAATTTTGAGTCCCATCATATACATATTCCGGGACCGACTCTGTACAGTAAAACCTGGCAAAATCGCTTGGTATAAGCTCAATTTCGATCACTTCTCTAGTCCTAGGATCTCTTCTTACGTCTACCACATAACCATATGTTTGATAATGCTTCCAACGGATAGGATAATGTTCATTTGGAAGACTAGATGATCCTACCCCCGATGGAAAACAACCTACACAAGTTTACAAATAATTTAATTGTGTACAACCAAAATTAGGAGTTATGACATTTTTACATGAGGTTATTGTTGGGTCTATGCTAATGAATTTTATTGCAAGGAAAGAACATCATCATTGAATCGAGAAAATATTTGTACGAATACGAAGGATACAATATTTTCACTACTTCAGGAAATTTGTCTTGTCTGGAGAAAATTGGATTAAATGAAGAAAATCAATTTTCTTTTCATCAAGTATACTTTCTCAAGACAAGAAATAATTTATTGTCCATGTTTCAGGTTGGCGGTTAGTTAGGGAAACTCTGGAAATCAGGGAAAAGTCGGAGAATTATATTAGTCAGAGAAAGTCAGGGAAAAATTAAGGAATGTTGAAAAGGAAGTTTTGCTGTTTTTCCTCTGGTTAGGAGTTTTATTATTTGGTTGAAAATTTAATGATTGTATCAAAACGTTATCATTTTTGGCTGTAAATTTCTCTTTTTTGTTGAGAATTCAACTGTTTTAGTAGGAACGTCACCTTCTTTTGGATAAAAGTGCAACTGTTGGGTTGAAAATTAATCTTGTTTGTTCAGGGATTCAACTATTTTGATGAATATTTATGTTCTTTGGTTAAACTCACTTGTTTTTGATTTATATTGAATAAATCTTTTGGTTGAAACATCCACTACTACATTATTAGTTAAAAATGTATCTGTCGTGTTGAAAAGTGTAACTATTTTATTTAAAATTTTGTATTTGTTAAAAATTTACCTCTTCTGGTAGAAATTTCATATTTTCTTGGAGAAATATGAACCATTAATTTTTTTTGAGAATTGATCATTTTTGGTTTAAATTGAACTATTTGGTTTAAAATTCAAACATTTTTCTGAGAATTCAACTACTTTGTTCAAAATTCATCTATTTTGTTGATAATTCGTTTTTTGGTTGAAATATCTACTATTACATTTTTCGTTTAGGAACCATTTTTTGGTTGAAAGTTCAACTTTTGGGGTTACAAGTTCAACTATTTCTGATTTTTTTCCTCGAAAATTGAACTATTTGATTACAAACGTAACGTTTGATCTTTTTATTAAAAATTTGACTATTTGGTCGAAAATTCATCTTTGTTAATAAATACTTTGTAAATAAAATGAATTTCAAGTATTAGGTTAAAAATGCAATTATTTTATGAAAAATTCAGTTATTTTGTTAAACATCCAAGTATTTTGTTAAAGAATCATCTTCTTGATCGAAGGTTCGTATTTTTGGATTACAAATTCATCTTTAATGGTAAAAATGTTTCTTTTTCATCGAAATAAATAAGTGAAATTATATTTTCTTGACTTAATTTCAATTTTTTCCGTGTTATCATAAATCTATTCCAACTATGAAAATATAAACTTGATGCAAAAAAAATTACTTTGTATCACTAATTTCTCTTCATAAAAAAGTATCATAAGGCCAAGCTGTCTGCCATTATCAGAAGATTACTTTATTCATAAATGGTTTCACTGATAAAAACATAACTGAAAGAAAAAATTGTCTTCTGATATTAAAACAGATTTTTAATTTTGACAGAGATATTTCACTTCATTCTTTGAACAAGAAGAACCAAAAATTTTACCCTCACTTTTTCCCATAGCAATAGATATTTCATCAGAAAATCTTGAAATCGAATATAAAATTTTTACATTCTCATCCTAACGAGAAGATATTGTTTTTATGTAAAATTTGATATGGTCGGTTTTCATCAAATCTTCACGTTTGGAGACCTTCTGAGTCAGAGAAAAAAACTGTTTTTACTCTGTCATAGTCTCTATGGCTATCTGTCTGTAGTCTTTAGGCACGATAATTTCCGAAAAAATGTTCAGGTTTGATTAAGCTTTGGCAAAAATTTTTAAGGCCAGAAGAAAAGAACAAGCTCGTTACCCAGCATCTTCCAAATTTTTGAGGCAATTTTTTCAAGATATGAAAATTATATGTACGGCTATTCATAGTAGTCAGAAATTCGAACAATTCATCCTCATGACTTTTTTCGATAAAAGTAAAATTATCAGTTGTAGCATTTTCAAAATAAAAAAGAAAGAACATGTTGAGCCAAACAACGCACGAAATGAAGAAAGTCAGGAGAAGAGAAACGTTGCTTTTTGAAAGCCCTACAATATTATTATAACAGCTTTTTGAATTTTATTGGAAAATCGAAAATTCAAATTTTGACCACACAAAACATAATGACCAATTCCATTTTTCGTTTGAACTATGCAAGATGCAGAAAAATAATAATCGAAAAAAATGTGCACTTTAAGGAGACCTACAAATTTGTTCTGAATTATTTTTTAGAGGACGCATGGTTTTTGTTTTTATCGTGAAAAATTACATTAAAAAATAAAAAAATTATGTTTATGGACAAACGACACAAGCTAAAAAAAATTAAATAGACGAAAGTTGTTCAACCAACGAAGAGATGCAAGCCAATAAAAATTTTGGACAAAAAGACACAAGGTACAATAAAATGTTTGATAACATTTTTTTCAAATTAGATCTGAAAATTTACGTCTAACCTTTTTTTCACGAGACGTGTGATGACAATGTGCTCGTTGAAGCCGAAAGAGCTTCATCAAAAGAAAATTCACAATGACTAAATTTCAGTGAATAGCGCGAGATATAACAGGTGCCCGCGAGGAGAATGTGCCCGCGCGGCGGGCTGATTTTTCCACTTTGTTATCACACAAAGCGATAAAAAATCTGAATCAGAGTAAAAATAAATAGAATAGTTTCAAAAATAAGATTGAAGAGAAGCCTCATGAAGTTTAAATTTCCGGGGTATCCGGAAGTATAGTCACAGTAATTGTACTTACCAACAGAATCCAGATAAACGGCAAATGTAAAAATGAGAACGCAGCTAGCGATCTTCATTTCTTTTGGGTATAGATTTCGGGAACGGGTACAGCGAGTGAGAAAGTTAGGATACATTTGCTGCTATATATACTAATTAGCCTGTATCATTTTATTAACATTAGCTATTACCTCTCGAACTTTCAGAAATAATAAAATTCACTATATGTGACGTAACTTTCAAACAAAAAGAGAAAAGCAAATAAGATGTAATTTTGCGAAACATTTAATTTACTATACCCGGTAATGCTGTGCGCGTATACAGCACATGTTATATATTATTCATTATTAGATTATATTGTTCAGTGACATCTTTACTACTCTTTTGAAAGATATCGGATTAAATTGACCCAATCATTAAATTTGTTCTAAGTATTTTCGTATTATCATGAGGGTCTTATGGGTATTTATATTTGCAATTACAAAACATGCATACTTTTGTATGTCGTCCATACTGTTTGTACATTGAATATTTTCGTTTGTACCCCCTTGGTTGCTCAGCTAGGGGCAAATCAAAATTTCATGCCATCCCCCCGAAATTTAATTTTGCATTTTTCTTTTCGTTAACATTTGTTCGTCGTTTGTACTGTTTGTACATTTAACCTTATCGTTTGTACTCTCTTGGTTGCCCAGATATGGGCAAATCAAAATTTCACATCGAAAGGTACGCCATGTAAAACAACTATTATATTTTTAAATTAAAAGTAGTTAGGAGATTCACTTTTAGAAAACTCCAGGCTATGTGCCAACCGTCATAATAATATCCAAAAACCACCCCTGACACTTTTAACTGAGCAATTCTAAACGTATCCATGTAACTTTTAACGAAACTGTTCCAAAGATTCTGTATGTAAAACAGCCAATAAAATTTTTTCATTGGCACCAGTCTTAAAAGTCGCCTTGCGGAATCTCGAGTTTATGTTTCCAACCCCAAAATAATATTCATAAATGCCAAAAATCCAGCCCTAGTACTCTTAACGAAACAGGTCAGAAGATTCTCCATGTAAAAATGTCAATAAATTTTCAAATTGAAAAGAGTCACAGAAGTGACCTTCAGAAAATTTGAGATTATGTTTTCAACTCCAAAATAATATTCATAAATCACAAAAATCCACCCCCAGTACTTCTGACGAAACTTTTCTGAAAATTCTTCATGCAAAACAGACAATAAAATTTTTAATTGTGAATCGATTTTTGAGCCTTTGAGAAATCTCTAGCTCATGTTCTCAACACCGAAATAATATTTAGAAATCCCAAAAATCCACTCCAAGTACTTCCAGTGGAACAGGTCGGAATATCCTCCACGTAAAATAGACAATGAACCTTGAGATTAAAAATGGTCACAAAAGTCAGCTCAAAAAAACTCCAAAATATATTTCGAACCCTAAAATGATACACTCGTACTCCTTCAAGATTGTTTCATTCAAAGTTCCAGGAATGATCTTTTGAATGGGGCTAATCAATACTTAATTGATACCCATTGAGGGTTGCATTGGTGGTCACATTGGATGCCTTTACCATTATTTCGTGCCTATGATGAATAAATTATATCACTTATATCATATAGATACTGGCTTTTTAATGTTAATGTTATATTCGAATTCTGCGACCTCAAAAGCCTAGTGAAACCGACTTTTACTCAAATTGCAACATTTGTTTGAAGTTTTCATGTCTGTCATTTCGTTATTCGCCATTTTTATTAAAATTATCAAATTCGTGACTCACGACAAATTCTGAATCAAACAGATCACACCTGGCACCACCTGATACCTACAAAAACATTAATACCATATAAATATTGGTAATCACCGCAAAAACTATATGCACACACTTTTGAAACGAAACATTGTAAAATTTAAACATTGGGGGGTATGACACAAAATATTGATTTGATATTTCTACAATCGATATTTCATTTTGTATTCATTGATTGATTTAATAATAAAAAAACTCAATTCACGTTTTACAAAAAGCGGGTTTCCCTACCAATCCGTAATAATTTCACCTCCATTAATTTTGATAAAGGTTAAATCGAAAAAACTGAGCTTTCTATCTCTTTTCATTTCAAAAATGAACTGCAACCTTAGGTGTATACTGTTAAAAGCATTTGAAAGTATATCAATTTTGTATGCCTCTATACATGGTACTAAGGCATCCACATGAATAGCATAAAAAATACATTGAAAGCTAACTTCTTCTGAATTATCTATAACTTTACAATAATTTCGAAAGGACTTGTTTCGAAATCTAATTTTCATTTTCACATTTTTTCATGCTCTGATTTCAGTACATAAAATTATCCATCAGAATGCAAATTTCATTTCGATCCTAAATGTCCTTCTCCATGAAAAGAAGCAAGTAATATTAATTATTAAAATAATTGAGCAAATATAAATTGTTCAGAAAATTGAGTAATATATTTTTTAAATATTATTTTTGACATTCATCAACTATATCATTTATCCCAATAAATGTTAACTTCTCACTATAAATTTTTATGCAACAAGAAACCATTGTTTAAAAGATTTAAATTTAGTTCAAAAACATTTGTTAACTTGACACTTATAGAATAACAATAATTAATGTTTGGAATAAAAATAGCGTTTTCATCTTGAATTTTACATAAAACTGCTATTTTGTAATTTTTGGCTCATTTTTTGGTCATAATACGAGGGGTAAAGGCCGAAACTATTTTTTGAAAATTCTTCAAGAAGTGACTAGACTTCAATCTAAAAAAAGTTGATAGCAACTACTTATATTGCTAATTTTTTCGAAAACTAAGCTTTTCCTTCATAAAATATATCTCAGTTCAATTTTAAAATTCCAGGGGCCATTTTTCAATTTAATTTTATAATATTTGTAATTAATAAATTTCTAAAGTTGTAAAATTCCTATAAATGAAAAAATACTGATATGTGAATATTTTCCGAAATCTCTTCGTAGCTTTATCAACCTTGCTTACCTTTATCTTGAATAAATAAATTATCAATTCTGCGTAGATTCACGTACTTGGAGGAGGCTTTTCACAACTTATTTTTTTGTGGCGCAAATATTTGCTCATTAAATGAGTTCTGGCGTCATAGAGTATGTATGACCTCAATTACTATTCCATTCAAGAGATCAAGTTGGAAAAATTCAAACAGCTACCGTGGAAAATTATATACTTTGGAAAAATTATAAAGCTTCATTTCAAATGGAAAGACAAATTTTCAATAAAAGCAATTGTGACAAAAGGTTATTTCACTATTTGGAATATCGTTCCATAGTCTAAACTGTAAAATCTAGATGCTAATTATTGTAATTCGGGATTTTCAAAATTAATATCCCTTTCTATTTTGCATCACCATTTTCTGAGTAACAAAATTATGCTGTTTCGAAAAAGAACACTTTTTTACATTGTTTCTGAGCTAGAGAGAAGGCTTGAGGTTTTATACAAGTAGCGAAAAATTTAATTTGACAAATAATGTCTCAGGTATAGTTTCAAGAGTTAATTGTATAGAACAACAAATATGCCATAAGATAATTAAGCTACTTAATAAAAATATGGGCGATCATCTTTTTTCAACAGCAAAAAAACTAAAGAAAGTATTTCATACCAGGATTCACTTTTTAAATAAAGTGAACAGTAGGGTGAAAAAATTCAAAACTTGGGTGGATACTTACTTCCGCTTTTCAACAAACCAAATATTAAATAAATTATATTATGAATAAAAGTAATGTTTAATAAAATATGTTTTTATTCGGGAATATTACACAACTTTATTATAAACATTGTTTGTGGTTTATTTTACAAGTAATTAAAAAATACATAATATTCCAATTTACTGAAATCCCTACTCACAGAAAATATAATATCGATTTAGTACCACTCGGTTTTGTTTACCTGAGAATCTGATTTTTATCTTTTATATCAGAATATATTGAATATATTATTCGTTATATAAAGAATATGAATTGATTTAAGGTCATTTAATATTTATCCTACAAATATTTTTTATCAGCAAGCCACGAAAATCGTAGTAAATTAGAAAAGCATATTACTTTGATCTTGAAGTTGGATCAAAGTGATTTACAGCAGAGTGATATGAATTCGATGTAAATGATCCAGGTTTAGTATCAAAATTATTTTACAGTTACACGTATAAACCACTATTCACATATTTTGATCCTTTCTTTATTGATGCAACTATTTTTATACTATTTTAAAAAAATTACAATAATAACACTATTTTCCCCAATTGCTCGCTAATGCAGCTATTTTTTCACTCTGCAATTCAAAATATTTTCAAACTTCTTTGCTAGCATTTGTCTGAAACATCATCCGTCATCTCAAAAATTGAAATTTCAAAATATTTCATTATTTTGAAGACTTCAAAATATTTCTAATTTTAGGGATTTTGCCAGACCCAGCTGTTTTAGCTGAATTTTCCTATCTAAAAAATGGACAAGATTTCAGGAATTTTCCAAAATTTCAAGTAATTTTAGAGAATTTCAAAGAATTTTTTTGAGAACTTCAGGGGTTTATTGAAATGAAATTGAATTTCAAGGGTCATCTGTGAATTTTATGGTTTCTCAGAGAATTTCAAAGATTGAAAAGTTTTCAAAGAAATTTCAAGAGATATGAAAGATATCAAGATGATGCACGGGATTTTACAATATTTTATGGATTTTAATGAATATAGTGCATTTAAAATTTTTCTGAAGAATCTCATGAGATTTCGAACGATTCTGTAAGATTTCATGATATATACAAAATTTCAATAATTTTCAATGGTATTTACAAAATTTCAAGGGACTTCAAGGTATCTCACAGTATTTGAGGGATTCATGGGATTTCAAAAGAAATTAAAAGGTTAATGAGATTGTGAGGAATTTCTATAGATTTTAAGTTTCACAAAAATTTGAGTTCTTCAGATATTTCAGAGGAGCTTTATTAGATTTGATAAGATTTTACGGAATTTTATTGTATTTCTAAAATGTAAGATTTAGATCAGATTCCAAGTAATTCAACGAGATTTCAAAATTTTGTTCTTCGTGGAGATCTTCAAACAGAAAGAACTGTCAGTTTTGATGCATCGTGATTTACTGTGCCTGTGATTTCAAAGATTTTTGGCTATTTACTGATTTCCAAGACGACGTCGTTTAATTCTTTTTTCAGGAGGAAATTCAGAAGGAATCCCCAAAAATTCTCGCACATTTTCAGTCAAAGGAGTGACTGCGAGCCACTCTTTAGTAGTAGGATCTAAATGCACAATAAATTCCAAATTCTGAATTCTATCCCTTACGTGTGCCACGGGCGAATTGCGGCCGATATACTTAGGGCGCACCTGGGGTTTTTGAAGTTCAATATCGATCATCTTCTTACTATAAGGATCAAACATAACTCTCACGTCGTGATCATGTGTTTTCATGTTGACCCATCGAAGACGTGAACTTGAACCAGCCTTAGATGATCCTGCACCCAACGATGAACAACCTGCACAATTTTCCAAATCATTTAATTATGCAAAACAAGAATAGAGATTTATAAAAATTTTGCACGCAAAAAAAAATGTGTTCTTTTCTTTCTGAACATTCCGACGTCGTAAGCTACGTAGAAAGCTACCTAGGACATTTCGTCAGAAACGAACAAACATATCTGATACAGTGGTGTAATCGAGGTCCTTTGGACGTGACGGAGGAGGTGGAAGTACCGATTAACAAGGTGGACATCGCAGGAATCGATGCCAAATTCTCAGAGACGTGTGCTCTCTTTAAAGAGTTATGAGGCACCATAAAAGAAATGGTGTACTTTAGATCGAGAACGTTGGACGAACTACCAGAACGAGAGCCATGCTCCGAAAGGAGAAGGCAAAGAAGAAAACAGACGAAAGCTGCACTCAGATTGAGGAAGCGGTGGCAGCTTCCACTCTCCGTGATAGGAAGCGAGAGAGGGAGTCCACCCTGAGTCCAGTAGAGATGAGTTCTTCCAAGCCGAGGAGCAAAAAGCCAAGGACACGTAACGCCCCAGCGCCAACGACCTCGACACCGAAAAAGGTGAAAAAAAAGCAAGAGTCTGTACCAAAACGGAAGCAGAGGCAGATGCGAGCTAGAACCGAGGCGGTCCTTATCAAACCGACCGAGGAACTTAGCTACGCGACGGTCCTCAAGGACCTTAAGAAGAAGGTGAAACCTGACGCCCTTGGCGTAAAAATCATGGGGGCCAGGCAGACTAGACACGGCGAGGTTCTAGTAGAACTGGGACCTGCATCAAAGGGCAGAGCTGAGCTGTCGGCTGCCATCAAGGAGGCGGTTGGGGACGGGGGTAGCGTACGTGAGCTTGTCCCACGCACCGAGGTCGAGATTCTGGACCTCGATATGACGACAGATGCAGAAGAAGTAGAGGAAGCCGTTCAGAAACATTTCGGCAAACCGGTTGGTGTCATCAGGGTCAGCCTCACGAAAAGATACTTCAGAGGCAATCTAAAGGCTTTCGTGGAGCTAGCAGAAGATCTGGCTATCAGTCTGATGCGCATTGGACCCCTCAAGGTGGGGTGGGTATTCTGCCCTATGCACAGAAGGCGGAGGCCACAAGGTGCTACCGCTGCCTAGGCTTCGGCCACATGTCAGCGAACTGCGAGGGTCCAGATAGGATCAAATCATGCTGGCGATGCAGCAAAGAGGGGCATAAAGCTGCGGTATGCGGAAGCACACCGCAGTGCTACCTCTGCGCCGCAAGGGAAGATAAGCCCCGGACAGACCATCGCCCGGGGACAAGGAGTTGCTTGGCGTTCAGGCAGGCAGCCTCGCTGAGGAAGCCTTTTGGACGTGCAAGCTAACATCGTAGCTGGGCAGGTCCGTCAAGAAGCCCAGTTCACCGGAAGTAAACCAAGCTGGCAAAAAGAATGAAGGCCGAGGCATGCCAAAAAAACGGTACCCCCTGAAGTAATGCGAAAGCGGTTTCGGGGGGATTCATGCCAAGGAGAAAGGGTGGTGGTTTTTTAGTCGGTAGTTGGTAGCATCACTATAATGATCAAATTAAGATCTTCGTGTATATTTATATATATTCAGATCATTGTAATGATGATATCAATACCCCGACACTACCGAGAAGTGCGGACCCTTCTCGGTGTGTGTTAGTACATTTTCCACCTTCAATCGTAAAAAAATCAGGGCATCGGCGCCAATATTTGGCAAAGAAAAATGGCATAAGCGCCAAATTTCAGAAATTAAAAAGGGCATAATCGAGAACATTGGCACTGCAGAAGGGCATGAGCGCCAAAGTTTGGAATTCCATAAGAGCATCGGCGCCAATATTTGGCAAAGAAGAAGGGCATAAGCCCCAAATTTTGGAAATCAAAAAGGGCATAATCGAGAACATTTGGCACGGCAAAAGGGCATAATTGCTCAATTTTGAAATTCCAAAAAGACATAAGCGCCAACATTTGGCACAATGAAAGGATACAAGCCCATAAGTTTGAAATTCCTAAAGGGTATACGAATTGATTAAGTTTTTTTTTCAAGGAAATGCACAATTTTCTCAAAAAACTTTCTTTCTTACGATTTTTTTTCCAACAAATTTTTTTTATGAAACTAAAAAATATTTTGTTTTAAGATTCTTTTAAGATAGAGAAGATGACTTTTGAACAATATAGTTGCATTTTCAACAACATAATTAAATTTTCAACCAAGCGATAGAATTTTTAACCAAACGAGATGAATTTCAACATGAATAAGCAGAAGAATAATCACGAGATAATTTAACGATGTGTGTACGCTGTCGGTACCGTTAAGAACATTTTTGGTACCGGTGAAAAGAAATGACCGGTAGAGACATTTTGTACCGGTTTTTTAATAAACATATTTCGAGTATACCGAAGGGACTGTCAGGTATTTTAGAGTAAGGTCATATGATTTAAGAGTTATTTTGTCAGTTTTTGGCTTTTAGGGCATTGAATCATTTTCAATGTGCCTCAGCCCAGTAATTTAATTAATGAATTTTAGATGAATGTTCCACTGAAGTGTTAAATTTTTAAGCCAAAAACACGAATTTTCCACAAAATAGATCAATTTTCCGTCCGAAAATAATAATTTTCATCGAAGAAGTTGATTTTCAACTATCATTGAATTCCATTGATGAATATAAAAAGTCTTATTGAATAGAATTAAGACGAAATTGTATAGAAAAATTTCATTTTTGTCAACTAAACATTAATATGGTAGGTTGAATATAACATTTTTTTCTTCATTCACGTTCAAAATGCGTGAAGGAGGAAAAATCTCCGTTAAGTGTAGGTTAAGATTCAAAGAATAGCTTGTAACAACGCAATATTTTGTACAATTTATTTCTTCTGTCAATAAGATTTTTATCTAGCTGCGTCTGAGGTAACACTGTTTCCGGAAATAAT
Source organism: Andricus quercusramuli (assembly GCA_932178445.1). Classification (NCBI taxonomy): domain Eukaryota; kingdom Metazoa; phylum Arthropoda; class Insecta; order Hymenoptera; family Cynipidae; genus Andricus; species Andricus quercusramuli. The sequence continues at coordinate 199,445 of CAKNXH010061738.1, forward strand.
GTAATAAATTATACTAATAATGATGATAAATTGTGCCATTCTTGCATTTTCATTATCACATCTATACCTGGATTTTTAAAAGAAGTATAAATAAATATAAATCCGTTTTGTAACATTTTAAAAGAATTACAATTTTGACTTGGAACAAAGAATTTTGAAAAAGAATTATGATTCTGACTAGGAAGAGGGAATTTTCTAAGAAAATTACAATTCACAGAAATAATCTTTTTCAAATCCCTTACTGTAAAAAAATTTGGTGTAATTTTACATCGTACCACGATGGAAATTATTCGATCTGCGTGCGACAATGTAAGTTTACACACTTTTGTAAAAAAGAAAGCACGGACGTAAATTTCCAGGATTACATTTCAATTTTGAGGTTATGTTTTTGTTGAGGTTATAAATTTCAAAACACTCTGGAAAGCACTCTAGGAGATATATATATATATATATATATATATATATATATATAATTATATTATATATTATATATATATATATATATATATATCATCTGTTTTATATTTTAAAGGTTTTGAACAGATGCGAAAGTATTTTCACGAATTTCGCAGTATGTCGGAAGATTTTAATTGGATTTCGAAGATTTGAAGGCATTCGAAAGAGGCGCACAAAATTTCTACATATTTGTATCGATTTTAGAGGATTTAAAGGTAGTTTCGATGATTCTACGGGATTTCAAGGAATTTTAAGAGATTTCAAGAGATTACAAAGTATATTCACGGATTTTAGGGCATTGCGTAAGATTTCAAGAGAATCAACGGAATTTCGAGAGATTTCAAGGAATTTTCACATAATTGAAAATTTCTTAAGGGATTTATAAAGCTTAAAAAATAATTCACTGTATTCTACAGGATTACAAAGACTTCTAGGGTTTAAAAACGAAACCCGGATTCTATTAGCATATTAAAAAAAATTGAAATTCAAGAATTTTAAGTCAGAATAAAATCAAATTCAAAATCCCATTTAACGTCCAATAATCAAGTCAACACATATATAGAATTTCTGCAAATAAAACAATAATTCAACGATAAAATTTGGATAACCACCACAAAATGCTCCTATTGCAATTCCTAAAAAACAAAATAAAAAATTTGTTTCTTTGGACAAAATTAAAAAAGAGGAAAGAAAAATGAGAAGGCAACGAACTGAAAGAAGGGAAAATTACTCAAAAAATGCTTTAGACTCACCCCACAACAAAGTAATGATTCATAAGATTTCCAAGACCTCCTTTTCCAGAAAAATAGCCTTACGTAATTAACTGACGCTCCCTAAACAGTTTTACGGTTTTTTCATTTTACAAGGCAATAAGAAACTCAAATCAGAGTAATAATAAATTAGATACATTGGAGAATAAGGTGGGAAGTTAAATATTGAAAAAATCTTCAGTTTTCTGAAGTTTTAACCTTTAGGTATAGACGTGCGTCCCCCCCCCCTGGCCTTCCTCGAAGCTGCTGTTATCAGTAGCTTAATTTTGCTTTCGCCGAGGTAGGTGAATAATATTAATGTAAACCTGATAGGCGGTCCGTCAGACTGCACGTCCACGGTAGCGTCACAATTATATATTTTTGTTTCAATTTGTTTCAAGGCATTTGAAACGCAAGATGTCTCACACAAAGAAACCGAAGGTTGACGTAAGTACCTCAGAGGACGAAAAGAAAATTTTACTTCCCGATTATTCCTCGTTTGAGAAATAAGTGGGCTTTACAGGGTGAAAGTGCATCAAAATCCATTAGGTCTTTGCGTTTATGTATGTAGCGGCTACAGTGGCAAGTAGATCGCTCAAGCGAAAATATCGATATTTCAAAAACTAAGTGCCAATAGATCGAAAGAAGAAAATATGCACCCAATGGATTTTCATGTTCTTTTAACCAGTGAAGCCTCAGTCGAATCGGCGACGCACATCTCGCGGCCTCCCCCTGTTAGAGTCAATATCTCTTCTATCAAAAAGCTAACACAAATCGACTTCTAAATCCCTGATAAAAAAGTGGATGGTACCTCGAACAAAGTTAAAGACGTATGTTTACCTTAATTAAACTTACCAACAGAATCCAGATAAACCGCAAATGTAAGAATTAGAGTGCAACTAGCGATCTTCATGTCTTCGAGACAGATTTTGTGATTTGAGACTGAGAAATTTGGCATATATATTCGCTGCTACATATACTAACCTTTATTAGAACACTGATCTCACAAGGCCATAGTCAGGGTTTGCCCCCCCCTAATTCTGAAAACATTGACATAATGGACATATATTTTTCTTAGTGTTCGCGAGTGTGCCGATAAAAATCCCCTCCCGAATATTTGTTCTGCCTACGGCACCTTCAGTATCACCCGTTCATCTCTGGAAAGTAAACAAATTTACTATTTGTGTGACGACCTTTTGAAGGCAGAACAGAAAAGCAAATAAAAAGAACTTGTGTCTTGTGTGTATATTTATTGGCGGAACGTATGATAAAGAAGTTAAATGGTGAGATTAGTTAGTAGTAGGAAAATCATTATTTTATTGTGTTTTATGCAAGTCTCAAGTTATATTTTAAAATCTTATCAGTGAAAATCTTATTAATCTTTGAAAATACTAGAATAATTAATGGCTGTTTATTTATGACTGAGATAAATGATGAAGTTGAAGGATTATAAATTCTTATTATAGCAGTTTATTTACTACATCCATTACATTATTCACTATAAACATCGTAGTTACTTAATTTCAAACAAAAACATAACATTATACATACTATCAATCTCGCTATCAATGAACATCCAAAGAATGTTATAACTTCTACAATATATATAACTTGAAACCTTTAATTTGGAACAGAAGGTTATATGGACATGTGTTATATGGGCTGGTACTTTCCTATTGTTTTGACGTTGTTGTTGATGAATTTTTAATGGTGATCGATTTGACAGTTGTCGATCGTTTCGAAGATGTCGTTGTCGATTTTGTAGTCGTTGTTGGTTTTGCAGTTGTCGTTGGCTTTGAAGTCGTTATTGGTTTTACAGTTGTTGTTGGTTTCATGTTTACCATCGGTTTTGAGCTTGGACGCTTTATGATCACTTTTTGGTTTTGTGAATATCGTTGGCTTTGAAGTCGTTATTTTTTTCGCAATTGTCGTTGGTTTTATGGTTATCGTCCGTTTTGCTATTGGTGGTTTTGTTGTCATTTTTTATTTTATAGTTTTCTTTGGCTCTGAACCATTCACTTATTTTGCTTGTAACAAACTGTTTTGCTACATTAAAAAGTTAGTTGATTGATGGAATGGATAGAATTGAAGTAAGACATACTTATGAAAATAATGAGCCCTCTAATTGAAAAAATTTTAGCCAAATGATTCATTGAGAAGCGAACAATAAACTTAACAACAAAACAATATACAATGATCGAGTTACAATATCATCACGTTACGTAAATTCTAAAAATTGCGGATGAGTCTCTAGTTGTTTAGTGTTATCTTATTATCGACATGCATAACCTGGCAACAAAGATTCCACAAGGCATGAAGAAAAACAAGATCGACTTTCACATCAGGCGAATCGACTGTAGATGGATTGATTTTTCAATGTCTATGTATCGGCTATCCACAGAATGATTGGTTACTATAATTGAAAAAATTGATGGTTCTCATAAAAACCGGTATAGAACAATCATTGAGTTATGTTTTAATCAGATATTAGGATCAACACATACAATATCAATTTTACAAACTTATAAATACGTTTTATATTTTAAAACAAGACCACACTGTGTAGCCTAGAGACTTCACGACAAGAAGTTTAGTGTTCTAATAATAATAATCACTCGCCGTCCCTACTCAAATCCAGTTCATTTACACACGCCAAATTTCCCTGAACTGCGAAAAACGCGTACTGAAAAAGTGTGTCGCAATTTGCTGAAAATCGTCGTACGGTACAATATTTAATATTGGAAACTGATGATACTGATAGCTTTGCAGTTGGATGTTTTGTTGGCATTGTTGGTTTTGTATTTGTCGTTTGTTTTCCAGCTGTTGGTGTTGCTTATTTTATAGTTTTCTTTGGTTGAACTTTCGTAGCACCCTCGCATGTACAACCAGCACTATCTGGTCAATCGCAAACTTATAATAATGGATTGAAGTGTAGTCGATTCCCTTCTTTGTTTGGTAATAGACATGTTCTCAAAATTTGATGTCCTCTTTCACGTATATAGAATAAATTGAAATTTGACTTGTGGTTTATATTAACAGTAAAATTGACTGAACTTTTTTTGGACATTCTTGATTTCCATAGCTTTTATTGGTATTTACGTAGTTCTCGTTGCTATTTCCCTAGATTTTGTTGATGCTTTCGTAGTTGTTATTGGTACAGGTATTTCTGTATAGTTATCGTTGGTATTTCTGTAGTTTTAATTGGCATTTTTGTAGTTGTCAGGGGTGTTTGCGAAGTTCTAGTTCGTATTTCCGTAGATTTTGTTGATGCTTCCGTAGTTGTTATTGGTACATGTATTTCTGTATAGTTGTCGTTGGTATCTCCGCATTTTTTTGTTTGCTATTCCCGTAGATATTGTCTATACTTCTGTAGTTGTAATTGGTATTTCTTCAATTCTCATTGGTATTTCTGTAGTTACCGTTGGTCTCTTGGCTTCATAGTTGCTAGTGCAACCAGCATTTTCAGGCCAATCACAAACTTGTAACAATGGATTGAAGTATAATCGATTTCCTGCATGGTTTATCACTGGACATATTTTTAAAATTTTATTCCCTCTTTCACACATATAGAATAAACTGCAGTTCGACTCGTGGGCTATAAACACGGTAAACTTCACTGAATCTTGCTTTGGACACTCTGCAGGAATTGGAGTTATCGGAGCATCAGCCCCTGCTGCTATGGCGATTATCGCCGTCACTAACGTAGCAGCATACACGCATGCTTCTGCAACAAAAAATCCAAATTAATTAAAATCATTTACAAGCACTTGAGGGAATAATTCTCTCACATTATTTTTGAAAAGAAGAAAGAATGGAAGAGCAAGGATGGAAACCCAAAAGCTTTTATCATTAAATATCGTTGGATCGACATTCTTTGTAAGGTTTCGAAGAGTATACAAGAAGCTCCTTTAGCATTAGTTGGGAAAACGAAAGATCATTTTGTTAAATTTTCAAAAAATCTCTAAAAGGTGAGAACAATTCGTTGGGTAAAAAAGTCAGAAGACACTCAAATTAACAAGGTAAATATTTAAGAGCACAGAAAGAAAAATAATATATACTTAACTCTTCATAATAAATATCCTTAGTAAATTGTCTTATTCAAATTGATATTCGATCCTGAATGGAAGGTAGGAAAAAGATAGTTTAGTAGAAGGTAGTGGAAAAAAACTATCCGCCGCCAGATAAATATTATAGCTGTGTAAAATGTTTAGCAGCAATTTGTAGCCGCTGACAGTTTATCAGTTCAACATGTTTGTCTTGACAAAATTATATTATATTTTGGGTGAGATTAATGCTCTGTAAATTATGTTTTTCGCCAGGAAAATTACACAATCATTAGATAAACATTGTTTGATGTTTATTTTAGGAGTCATTTATAAAATATATAATATTTCAAATTAGAATAATCCCTGCTGACAGACAGTACCGATTCAGTACCAGTCGGTTTTAATAGTCATTGTTATGCTGACTTTTCGTGAGAATATCTCGAAAACTTATTGATGAGAAGGACAGCAGCCTCCCTTCTTACTCTAGTAATTCAATTTTTTCTAAGATATGAATGGCCACTTGTTTCACTATTTGGACAGTATCAAGTCGTATCGAAAAAATCTCGTGCCGAAATTTCATTATAAATAAAACCTTATCTTGTTTCCGCTAATCGTACCAACAAAATTCGGTTTTTCTCACGGCAGTTTCAATATGCATAGCCACTGTTGATAAAGTTGATATGTAATAATTGAATTTCTGAATGTTACAACATATTTTCATGAACAAAATACTGATATGTAAAAATGTGTGCTATCTGTAAATAGCTTTAATAATCTCAACTACCTTCATCTTGAATAAATAAAATATTGATATTGCTGAAATTCATGTGCTTGGCGGAGGTTTTCACAAGGTTATTATTTTGTGGAAAAAATATTTGCTTGGTCTATAACTTCTAACTTCATAAAGTAGGGGAAAGAAATGTTACGTTTGAAACAGCAGTACGTTTTGAAGAAAGTCAACTTAAAATTATTAAAATAAATGTAAACTTTTGTTTACTGGTTAAATATGTTTCTCTTGACTGTCAGGAGACAGTCAGTGAACTAGAGTTTGAAACAAAGGCGAAAGGTTACTTATTACAATTTTTGAAATGGTTGAAAAAATGAAATTTATTGATTTTGTTTTACAAGTAAAACATCTATGTTTAGACACCGCACTCCTTTCCCTATACTCCTCTTTTCCCCTTTTTCAAAGAATTCCTCTTTATGCCCCGTTTGCTAAAGCTTTACCTTTTTCCTTTTTTTCACTCAAATGCAAATTGAATTAATAGAACTCAATAAGAAAATCCAGAATTCAAGTTCAGAATTAATTTCTTTTGTCTAGGAATTCAAATATTTGGTTTGAGATTTAAACATTTTTTTGAAAATTCCCTTTTTTTGGTTAAAAATTAATCTGTTTAGCTATCTTATTTTTTGTTTAAAATTGATAATTTTCAGTTAAAATATCAAATATTAAATTTTTTCATTGGGAATTCATCTTTTTGGTTAAAAATTCAAATACTTGAGTAAAAGTTGAACTGCTATGTTAACCATCCATTTTATTATTTGTATATTGCACCATTTTATTCTTAATTCCATATTTTTTGGTAGATAACTAATTTTCTTGATTAAATATGTACCTGATTGATTGAAATTCAAACAACTTTTAATTTGAAATCGAAATCTTTTGTTGTTTCAAATATCATCTTTTATTATATTTTTCGTTGATAATTTTTTTAAATGAAATTGCAACTACTTGATGGAAAGTGTGAGTTCTTTGTTGAAAAATAATTTTTTTCAATTGAAGACTCATCTTTTCAGTTGAAAATTGAACTGCTTTGTTAATAATTTAACTGTTTTTTTGAACATTCATATTTTGGGATAGAAAATCCGTCCTTTTGGACTGAACATTCAACTGTTTTCTGAAAAATGTTTCTTTATTTTAACTGCTTTGTCGAAAATTCGACCATTTGGATAGAACATTCAACTGTTTTGTAAACAATGTTTCTTTATTTTAAATGCTCTGTTGAAAATATGAACATGAATATGAATATTTGACTAAAAATTCGTCTGAAATTAATATTTTTGTTTGGTTGAAAATTCAACCATTCTGTTGAAAAATCATCTCTCTTGATTGAAAATTGACCTTTTTTATTTGAAAATTTAACTCTTTCTTAAATAATTAAACTTTTTAGCTCAAAAACCTTTACAGAGACATTTTGAGTTAGAAAAGTACCAAGCGACAAGAATTCTGAAACAGATCAGTGAGCGACCTCAGTGGTCGAAATTCTGGGTATTGCAATATATATTTTTTAAATTGTATGAGTGTTTAGTTGGGTTTCGGTTTATTTCAACCAGTTGATTTTTCTCATATTTTTTGCTTCAATTTAGAGCACTTGATTAAAAAATAGTGAAGAATTATTTGATTGAAGTTAACTCCGTATAACTTCATCATGAGCACACTTTATAATTGATGAAATTAATCAACACAATGCATGAACCAAACCCATTGTAAATATTCTTCAAAATTTCATGATTTTTCATTAACATTATCAATTTCAGACGGACAACACTAACATGATATGAAATTGTTTAAAGATTCTAAATATTATGAAAATTATAATGATTTTACTTTTAAAATAAAGATTTCCCATTTTTTTTATGCAAAACGCTAATGTAGCCTAAAATTGTTAAAAGCTATAAATCTTCTAAAACATCTGATTTTTGTAAACAAATACCAATTTTCAAAAAAATACTAGAATAAACCAACATTGTTAGAAGGTGCTCAATCTTGTTGAAGTTAAAATTATTTTTGTACTAAAATACCAGTTTTTTTGTATAAAACGCTAAAGTAAACTAAAATTATTAAAAAATGATGAACCTTTAAAGCTAATGATTTTTGTTTAAAAAAAAATTATTTTCGGTGAGAAACATTAATATAACCTGTGACTGTTTAACAATTTCAAATTTTGTTCCAACTAAAATAATTATTTTTGTTTTCAAATACTATTTTTCTTCTTTAACTTGATTTTTTTTAAACATACCAATTTCCGATAAAAAATAATTAAATAATCCGAAATTGTTTGAAGATTCTAAATCTTGTTCAAATTAAAATGATTTTTTTTGAAAATATCAATTTATGGTAAAGCTAACGAAAATGAAAATCATGAAAAAATTGTTAACTTTTAATATCTATCGATTTTTGTTCAAAAAACTTATTTCCAGTAAAAATCGTTAATATAACCTGTAACTATTTAAAAACTGGAATTTTTGTTCCGATTATAATGATTTTTGTTTTAAAATACTATTTTTTATGTAAAACGCTAACATTGTTAAAATTTGTTAACCTTCTTCAAAATTTATTTTTTGTAAGACAAATAACAATTTCCGACGAACAACCCTTAAATAATCTAAAATTGTTGAAAGATTCTAAATCTTCTTCAAATTATAATGATTTTTGTTTTAAAATACCAATTTTTGGTGTAAAAGGCTAACGCAAACATAATATAAAATTATCAAATAATTTTAAATATTATTAAAATTAAAATTATTTTTGTTCTAAAATACCGACAAAAACTCAAAATGATAAGATTCCTTAGTAACAGCACTGAAAAGTTTCTTTGTGGCATTATAAACAAATCCTTAGAAAAGTTGAAAAATTTTCTCACCACTGGACAAAGTTTATTGAAAATGTTCAAATATTCAATATTTTAAATTTTTTGTGCATGAAACTTTTCTTTTTTTTCCAATTTTTTCGGGGTGAATATTATGGAAGTAAATGACCCCTTTGTCAAAATATAATATTTCAAAAAATGCCGAAAAATTAAATTTTGTTAATTTCTACCTCAAGTTGCAAAAAAAAGTATTTTTTGGGTTTTTAAATGCTTTTTTCAATAAACTGAGGAAATACTCACATCTTTTTTAGTTTCAATCCAAAACTTCACCAAACAAATTTAAAAAAAAATTTTTTCATACACAAAAAATGTAAGAAATGTAATCTTTAAGTTTTTTTGTCTCATACTTTAATTTTATTTTAAAGAATTTATTTCCGTATTTTCGTGAAAAATCACCCTATTTCCCCTGGTTAAAAAGCATTTTGCCTTTGAAGTCTGTTCAAAAAATAAGTTTTCAAGTTTTGTGTTTCTTTTCATGCGGTTATATCAAACGAAACCGAAAGAAAAGATTGACTTAAAAATCGGGCGGGGATGTTTGTATTTACGACCTCAACCTGGGGGGTTCCACCTTTGTGTGATGATCTGTGACGAAGAAGAGAAGGGGTGGAAAAGTTTTCAAAATAGCGTGACGTAATTCTTAAAAGAACCCTCACAATAATTATATTATTTAGGTAAGAATAATTTTTAGTAAATTATCTTTTTATTAATGAATATTACAAAATTTTTATATAAACATTGTTCGTTGTTTGTTTAAGCGGTCATTCATTAAATATGTGATACTGTAGAATATAAATATTCATAGTTTCCATTTAGAATATTGTAATTTATTTAGTAGGAGTACAAATTGCATTTAAATGTATTCAGGGCCATTTAATACTTACCGGATTTCTATCAGACATTTTTTTCTGAAAAAATCACGCTTACAGGAAACAAGACAATCCTTACAATCCTCAGTGCCTTTTGTTTAATTTCCTCAATTTGCAACAAATAAAGATCAGTCATGAAAGAAAAAACGTTCACCTAAATTGTCGAACATTAAAGTCAAAAGACGAATTTTCTCTACAAAAATTGAATTTTCTGTACAAAAATTGAATTTTCAGCAAAAAAATTAATTTTCAACAAAATAGTTAAACTTACAACCAAAGAGATAAAGCTTCATTAAAAAGTTGAATTTTCAATTAAAAAAGATCAGTTTTCAACAAAATAGTCCAACTTCAACTAAAGAGATGAATTTCCAACTGAAAATATGAATCTACAACAAAAAAATAATTTCTTAACAAAGTAGTTCAAATAAAATTTTCAGACAAAATAGTTGACTCATCAAGCAAAGAAGATTAATTTTCAACCAAACAGTTGCATTTGTATCCAAAGAAAATGAAATTTCTACTAAAACAGATGAATTTTTAAACCAAAAAGGCACATTTTCAAAACAAATAAAATTTTGAATTTTCATCCAAAAGAGATTTCAGTTTGACTTTTCAGCATCAGTATATGATTTTCAAATAAGAAATGAATTTTCCACGAAGGTACTTGAATTTTCAACTTTTTAATGAAATTATAGAATTTTCAACCAAACAGTTGCATTTTCATCCAAGAAAGATTAAATTTCTACTCAATAAATGATCTTTTTTTAATAAAAAATACAAATATTTTTTTTCTTGAAAGGTAATTTTCTACGAAATAGCTGAATTTTCAACAGAAAAGCAGATTTTTGAACCAAAGAGGATGAATTTTTAATAAAATTAATAAATTTTCAAACAAACAGTTGCATTCATATCTAAGAAAGATGACACTTCTACTCAGACAGATAAATTTTATATACAAAAGATTCAATAAAATTAGTCGAATTTCCATCCAAAAAAGATTTTAGTTGATTTTCCAACAAAACAATTGAATCCTTGGCCAAAAAGAATGACTTGTTAACAAACATATGAAATTTTCAACCAAAGAGTTGCATATTCTTATCAAACAAAAAATGAAATTTCTACTAAATCAGTTACATTTTTTAAGAAAAAAAGACCAATTTTCAACAAAATAGTTGAATTTTCATCCAAAAAAGATTTCAATTCATTTTTAAACACCAAAACATGATTTTTTCTCAAAAGGTACATTTTCTACAAAATAGTAGAATTTTCAAGCAAAAAGATTGACTTTTAAAAAATTGTTCAATTTTTAATTTTTCCTGAACATTAATATTCAAAGACCAGAATCGTAAATTTTGTAACATTTTTAAACTAGAATCTTTTATAAACGGAATAAAATAGTTTCAAATTAAAATTGAAAATTTTCAAATTTATTCTACATGCCAGTCACTTAAAGTTATCGAAATTCCCTGACTTTCACAAGATTGTTTCTCTAAATCCCCGACTTTCTTGAAAATTGTTGTTGGCGAAGTTCGTTTTCACTCACCAGGTTTCTTTGGCGTGTAAAATTCAATTCATATAAAATGTTTGTACAATTTCAGCGAGTTACTTGTTTCGTTTGCGAATTTTTTAAAAATTAGGTACATGAATGAAGCCCCCCCCCCCCCTTAACGTAACAAATCATAACAAAATCTTTGGAACCCTTCGTACCCTGTTACGTAATTCATGTACGGTCCCTAAGTAATACATAGCCTTTAGGTGCATATTGACATGAGACCGAGTGACTGTAGCCAGACATACCCAATCACCAGAGTGTTGTATTTCACAGGCGCAAAAAAAACATTAAATTTTCAAATACAAAAAAAAACAACAAGAGCATTTTTTGGAAAAAGCTCTATATCGAAGCCGGTTAGATTATGTGGTAAAAATATTACATTAAACAATTCATCCTTGTTGACGTATTATCGATCTGGCAATACTCCCAGTCGTTTGAAGCACCTTAAAGAAAACACCTGTGTAGAGTAGAACAGGGCGAGGCAGCCCATGGGGCCCAGGCAGCCAATTTCTTCTTATTTCCACAGCGTTAATTGAAATCACGCGCCTTTGTAACGTAAGGTCGGTTAGGTGAGTCCGCTGTACTTGCCAAAAGTTGAGTGTCGTGACTGTCGCAGTTTGCAAAAATCGGCGTCATTTGTGAAAAACTACTAGCAGGAGGAACATTTTTGTTATTTACGTTTGTTTATCCTTCGTGTATAGGTTGTGTAAAAAAAGTTAAGTGAGTATTTTCTGCATTTGAATTGTGTCATTAACACGATGGAATGGTTGATTTTTCGATATTCGAAATACTTTCTTCGTGTGAAATTTTTTTGGAAAAAAGCACATGTGGGGCGAGGTAGCCAACAAACGGCAAATTATGCTGGAAAGGCTAAAAAGCGAATTGCTTATGGCGGCCCTCGACGAGGCCGCCCGAAGAAGGTATAAACTCTTTATGAAACCTCAGACAGCGGCAACGAAGATGACATATTAATTTTTCCGATTTTTCCCATTTTTTTCTTGTTCTTCTTTTGAGTTCCATTGAATGTCAGAGAAGAAATTCAACTTGGTTTTTAATTTTTATATATCATCTTGGACCTAATGAAGAACTTATACATTATTATACGTCTGTGTATTATATGGTTGGCTGCCTCGCCCCACGTTCTTACAGTAGCGCAAAAACATAGCATCTCTGGAAAACGGTTGTAGAAACTGTAATAGACAAGCTACCTCAAAATGCCATAAAGCAATTTTGTAGGTAAAGAATCAAGCTTTCTAACGAAACCATACACAATTTGATATCATTTCAAACAAGTGCTCTGCACCCCAAAATGTGGCGTCCTGGCTGCCTCGCCCTGTTCTACTCTACACCTCGGTTTGGTACTGAATAGGTATTGATTGCAACAGATGTAGCGCCGTTTAAGTCCCGTTTCAGTGTTTGTCTATCGGCAGAAAATCGGCAGTGGTATGAATCACTGGTTTTAAAGGTATAGGTGTTTTCCAAAAGGAGGTCTTTTATCTTCTGCACTAATTATTGGCTTCGAGAGAGATTGCAGATATGCTCGGTAAAGTTCATCCATAGGGGAAAGTGCGATCCAGCGTCCAGTAGTAGCACTTGCATGTGCAATAAATTCCAGATTTTGCTTTTTATCAGTTACATGCTCTATGGGCGAATTTAGAGGGATGAAATCTAGAGGCTCATGGCCATCAAGAAGCTGAATATCGATCACCTTTTTAGTCTTAGGATCTCTCTTCACTTTCAGTTTGTAGTCACGTACTTCATAAGATTCCCATTCTGAAGGATGTTGTAGCTTCGGATCAACATTATCTGAGTCTGGAACCAATGGTGAACAACCTACGAAATTTCCCAAATCGTTCATTTGTGCAGGAAAAATAATATAAGAGCACATTTTTATTAGGATCAAGTTCGCGATACAAAATAATGTTTTATATCATTGATGTAAAATCAACGTTATTATTGGCAATGATATAAATTAGCCAGCGGAGGTTCTTTGCACCTAATTATATATTATATTCAAATTTTCATGCTCTTTGGCGACTCCAACACCACTATTAACACTATTTGACCATTTTTTTTATGGATGCCACTATTTTTTTTCATTATCCGCTAATGCCACTATTTCTTCAAAAATATTTTCAAACTTCTTTATTGATTGGCTAAATTAACATGTCTGCCATCTCAAATACAGAAATATGTACAGTAAAATAGCACCAAAAGCTTGAAAAAATGTATTTAGAAGACTTCAACTTTATTTTTCTCTTCCTCTAAAAGTCTCAAAATTTTTCTGGAATATAACTCTTAGCGTGGGATCAAAATTTTTTTTTTTGACTGAAGAAATGTGGAAAAAACTGAAATATGGAAATCAAAATTCTGAAGCAACCTTGGTATAAGAAATTCAAATAAAAAATTGTATTCAACCATTCATAAAATTATAACAAAATATCAAAACAGCATTTTTATAAATGACGTGTCCCGTCGTCCCAAAATTCGTCATTGGTCCGATATTTTTCATAATTTTGGTGATTCGTCCCAAATTTTCGGGACCACCAATCCATTCCCTTTTCCAAACTATCCCAATTTTTTGGAACAACTAGACACAGCCTTTTATCAATTAGGCTCAGAATTTACACAATGAATCTTTTATAAATTCAAAATAGCACTAGTTTTTTACTATTTTTTAAAAATGTATGCCACTATAAGCAATATTTTTGATCCCTGATGTGAGTCCAAGCCCTGCACTTGTAAATATCTCCCTTCCTGTAAAATATTTTGCGGCTCTAAGAAGGAACGATTTTGTAGTATTTTTCTACATGTATGCTATAAAAAAATAAAAAATGGTATGCTTCATATTTTATTCCTAATTAGGTACAAAGGAACCCCCTAATGGGTCAGGTTGGTGAATAATTACAATTCATCACCAGTATAATTACAATTAAAATCAGTTTATAGAGTAAATCATAGTTGGAACTATCATTATTTCACGAAAATGATGGAGCCTAAATTTTTGAAATTTTTCATCTTTGATATTCCGTGAGATTGGTACGATTGGTACAAGATATTTAATCATTCAATCTGACTTGCGATGACAGAAAAATGAAAAATTTGTACATATCTTAGTCCTAAGAACTAAAATTGATGGGCTTTTTAATAACTACAAATTAACATTACTTTTTTGGTTCATTATTTTCAAAAGACTGAAATTTAGAAACTTCACGAATCGAAATAAACGAAAAAAACTCAACCTTGAACTTGAAACAACTGCGAGATAGTCGCAGAGCTGCCACTTTTGACATCCAAATTTTTTGCAATTCTTCGACCATCCACTGATGGTTTTCAAATAAAAAATCCTCGCATAATTATTACTGATAAAAAAGAATGTATAGTATCACTAATTATTGTTCACTAAACCTTAAATTTTGATTCTAATATATTCACAGCTGTCGAGTTTACGTGTAGAGTTTGCCACGTGCACGAGTATTAAAAATATTATTGATCGAGTCCTAAAAGCTGTTTTGACATGTATTGACATAAGTAAAAATAATAATCATGAAAGACGAAATTCTATGAATATTTTTCATTTGGTAACAAATTAAAATAAAGTCACTTGATTTCACTCAGACTCAAAAAACTCTAATTTAAAAAACGCGGACAAAAACCCGAACATAGTCAAAAACGTAGTAACTATAACACTTACCAATAGAATCCAGGTAAACCGCAAATGTAAAAATAAGAATACAGGTAACGATCTTCATTCTTTCTGGACAGATTTCATGAATAACGACTGATAAATGCTGATAAATTTAGAATATATTTACTGCTATATATACTAACCTCTCTCAGATTATTAAGCTTTACTATCAACCGTAAATCTTTCACACTCAATAAAATTTACCATGTGTTTGACGTCACTTTTTAGCCAGAAGAGAAAAGCAAATTAACAACAAGTTTGCCAAACATTTGCTTTGCTATTTCCGATAACACTTCAACAGGACGAAATCACGTGAAATTCAAGAAATGAAGCTTATGAAAAATATCAATATATGATATTCTACTGTCAGTTTTTCTTGAATATATAATTCTTTTGTCAGTTGCAAAAGATTTTTAATCTGAACGTGATTTTCTAAAAATCAACATAATAAATCCACAAGTTATTGCCTCAAAATGGAAAAATTAAAATGATTTCTTTGCCTGATTTCTGGCCCTACTTCATTAAAACTTTAAAAATAATTCCTCTGATGAATACTAACTAACTTCAGTAAAAACAGCGTAGCCGCTTTTATCCAGGAAAAATATTCTCGGTCAATTCCCGGTCATCCAAGATTTTTCCCGGTCATTCAAAAAGAGTTTAAGATAAACAGAAGTCAGTATAATGACTTTTCTTATTCCCTTAATCGTTTCCTCATCGTCGTCTCATTTTTAATTTAACGATTGAACACAATCTGGAGAAGGATGACAGAAGATACAAGCTATTCAGGAAAAAGAAAATCTACGGGGTAGATACTAAATTTTAAATAATAAACAATGCTTAAAAATAATACAAATACTAATAATAATGAAACCTTAGTAAAATCTAAAATAAGAAACTTATATAAAACATTAAAAATTATCATTCGAAATTCATTTACGATATATTTGAATATATTATATAATTTAATCTTCTCAGTAATAAACTAATGATTGATCAACATTCATCTGAATCGAAATCAGTGACAAAAAGAAGGAGAAAGGAAGTTCTAGTAAGTATTTTTGAATACGGATACACGGATAAAAAAGGAGAAGTTTGCGAAATGTAAGGCTTGATCTGCACAAAATTTGGGAATTATAATAAAAATTACAGATGGAAATACAACTGGAACAACCCGACGTTTAAAAAAATTCCATGACAAAGAATACAAGAAGCCTTTCCTGATAGTGTGGACCAGCAGCCAAAAGAAGTATTATTGATTAGCATTTAAACATAATTTAATTCAAATTTAACATTCTGTCATTTTTAGCAATACACTCAATAATTTTTAAATTAATTTGAAATATATTCTCAATTTCAATCAATTTTTAACCAGTTTATATTTTTAGAATAAATGAGAAGACGAAAAACTTTACTTTCAATAAAATAAATCTTTTTTTGACAAAAAAAGTAGTAAACAATTTTCTACATTATTTTTATTCTCATACAGTAAGTCGAAGATTAATATTATTAACATGAAAAAAGGATATTGAGTCTCTCAAGATAAAAAATGTTACTTTTTTAAAATTTAAAAACAAAATAAAACAACATTTGGACCGAATTCATTTCAAATCGCGCAGGCTGTAAAGCGTGCATGCTGAAGTCACGAAATCGTTTCGGGACATAATATTTTGTTGTGGCTCTTGAAAAATTATAAAGAAGAGTTTCTTTGTACTTTTCTCTATCTTGCCTCTTTTTTTAAATGTTAGCTAAAGTATCAATAACGTCGGCTATAATTGTATTTTTTCAATTAAATTAAATAAAAACAATGAAAACAATTTAATTGTTTATTTTGATATCATTTCATTTTATTTATTTTCATTTAATAGGCTATGATTGTATTTTTCTTTAATAAATTCAATTAAAACAATTAGAACAATTATATTTTATAATATTTTGTAAAAAATGTAATGTGTAAATCTATATGCTGAAAAAATGTTGTTGAAGAAGTATTAGAAAATTGCATTGTTACAAGAAAAAGACAGTTATAACCGACTTTATTAAATTTTTAGTGAAAATTTCAAGAATAAGACGCAAGATAAGAAAAGTGCTTGCAAACTTGTTTCTTACAAATTTTCAAGTGAAATAACTTCACTCCTTTGACTTTTTTCAAATATGGTCTCGTTATTGAAAAAATGTGTATTTTTATTTTTCATTGAAATAAACTCAATTTTCTCTTCTCTAAGGCGCGGGCACAAGTTAAGCGGTTTTTGGATAAATGTACCCCATTAGTAGCAACTTGGAAAAAATCAAGAAAAGATAAAACGATGGCCTCGTTAAGAAAATTAAGGTTGTAGAGTTTCAGAAAAACGGCAACGAATTTTTTGTTGCAAAATATTTCACCATCTTCAAAAGAATATAGCAATATTGAGAATTTTGGAAACGAGCTTCTTGGTTGTTCGGTCAGATCGATCAATTTGACGAGAAGTTTGTTTTTCAATTCGAAAAACTTAGTAGTTAAACAAATCTAAATGTTTCATTCAAACTTTATAAGCAATTTTAAATTTTGTGAATTAAAGTTTAGTCACTTCTTAAGGAATATTGTCAACATGAGTTATTTTTTTTATTTGTTGTTTGAGCAGATATTATTTATTTAAACAATTTTTTTCTCCTGTAAATCGTAAAATGTTATTATCCTTCGACATGAATGAGGAAAGTTAATAAATGTCAAGAGTAGATGGTACTTCTTCTTTAATATATTTGGTAGTTATTTAAAAAATGTTCATTTGTTCAAACAATGTTTTCCCCTATAAATCATGGAAAGTTAATATCTTCTGCAATCAACGGTAAATGTCAAGAGTAATATTTTTCCTGCTTGAGATATTTGGAAATTATTTAAATAATTAATTATTAGTCTCTTGCGCCTTTTTATTAGGAAAGGTGGAGAAAAGTCTAGCTTTTTTTATTCTCTTACACTATGTCGCTTATTATTTAGTATTTCCTTTTCTCAGAATTAATACCCCAATTGTTAAAAAAAAATCATTCATTGCAAACATTTTTACAGTATGTTATAAATGGTTATTTTTCCATATTGTATTCGTTGAAAATTGATAATTTTCCAACCGATTTTGCCCCACTGGCTATTTAAGTTATTTGGCTTTAGAATAAAGATATTTGTTGATTATTATCTGTTCTAAGTTATATTTCAACAATCAGCACAGCTCATTCGAGTCAATTCACATAACTGAGTGAATTAGTAAAATTCTTATTTTCCAGTATTTAATGAATATCGTTAAAAATGACGGATGATAAAGATTCAAGAAAGAACATATATCTCGTAGATCATGAAGAGCGAAATATGGAATGTAATTGATCAAACAAATGATTATTGTTTAAACAGTACAAAATACATATTAAACAAAAAATATCACTTGAGAAATCGTTAATTGTCCATACAAATATTGTCTGCCTACAAAATAAAAAATTATTAAAAAAGTACTCGAAAACTTGTCACTTATCAATGAAAAATAATTTATGTCGACAAAGCTACGAAAAATACCGTCTTTAGCATAAATATGATAGAAAACTGCTATTTTGCATTTTTCACGCATTTTCGGGCACAATGCAAGGGGATTGAGGGGTCAGAATTAAATGCTATTGATTGAAAATTGTGTTCGAAATATTCCTTAGAAGGTGACTAAAATTCAGTTTACAAAAAGTTCATAAGAAGTACTTTTTTTTTCAACCCGAGCTTTTTCCATTTAAAACCCCATGCTAGTAAGCTTTGGGGGGTCCTGAAAAAGTACAGAGTCAATAGATGGCTCATAACAGCAATACATGCAGATAGAAAAGCGAGTGTGAGGATGAATAGACAACTGTGCCCTCTTCAACGAAGAAGTTGTGCATCTTGGGACAGTAAAGGTGCGTGGGTTAGCGTTTGCATATGATAAGGTTGTAATGGCAAAGTCAACTAAAGACTTACAAATAATGTTGAGAAGACTGAATATTATCATAAAGAACATAGGCCTTAAAATTAACTTGGGTAAAACAAAAATCATGATATTCGAAAGAAAGCGTGAGAAAAGAGTATGTAGCATTGCCTCAGACGATGAGAAGATATAACAAAGTGATGAAAATGTATATCCTAATAGTTTATTTACTAGTGAAGGAAAGATCGATGAAGAGATTGCCAGGCGTATAAACGAAGGTGTGAAGGATATCGGCAATGTAATATATGCGGTAAAACGCTAATGGACAAAGTCTGTAATAAGAGTATTATTAAAGAATGTCGCGCAAGGAAAACACGATTTGGTGACTGATGATCGAAAACCGGGTTCACCTGAGAACCAGTTCTAAAAATAATAATAATATATTTAACAGCCTGAGAATCTGTTTGATGCAGTCCTTTATCCTTTCTACTTTTCATATCCCGTGTAGAAACTGCCTTATTTAACCTTATTAATAAAAAGGCCCT